>CM062804.1:390014401-390225220 GCA_031772625.1 Pinus tabuliformis | reverse complement strand
AAAATGGAGCAGTATTTCAAACTGAATGACATCTTCGATGATGCAACTCAGCTTATGTTGGGGAGCATGTACTTGGACAATGAAAGGTGGCAATGGTGGGAATGGCATCAGCGTTGCACTGGACCTTTTAGGACTTGGACCAAATTCACCAAAGCTCTTTAAGACCGCTTTGACTAGGAATCATCTTTTTTGGGTCGTCTTACTAAGCTCCGACAGACTCGTATAGTGGATGAATATATTACAGCTTTTGAAGCCTTAGCCTTCCGCACTTGGGGTCTCTCAGATGTGTTCTACACGGAATGTTTTATCAGCGGTCTTAAAGAAGCTATCAAAGCCCAAGTCCTATTGCACCACCCTCCCACATGGATGGAGGCTTGCAAGGTAGCTCGTAACGTGGAACGTGCATTAGCAGCCCAATATAGTCGCCCAAATTTCTCCGCTAAAGTTCGCCCCCCACAGGCTCACAACACGACTCAAACACTTAAGGTCCAAAAGGTGTCACCTGCGGAAATGGCCGAAAGAAGAAAGCAAGGCCTATGTTACTACTGTGATGAAAAATACTCCCCAGGGCATAAATGTAAGGAACCCAAATTTTTTCAAATTGATGCCACTGACTACAGCTCAACAGAGGAAGATCCACCATTGGAGGAACAGGAGCCGCTAGAAGAAGACAACCAAAAGGACAATGTCTCTAACGAACCAGTTATTTCGTTGCATGCTTTGGCAGGGATTTCTTCCCCTCAAACTCTCAAAATCAGAGGTTTTATTAAACATCGCCCAGTAGTAGTCTTGATTGATAGTGGAAGTACACATAACTTCATCCATCAAAAAGTCGCAGAAGCAGTGCATTGTTTTGTATGAGCAGTTTCTAACTTCCAAGTTCAAATTACGGATGGAGGCACAATGAAATGTGAAGGCCACTGTGAAAATGTCAAACTTCAAATGGGGGATTATCAGTTGAAAACCCACATGTTTGCCATACACATGGGCGGTTGCGACATTGTCCTCGGCGCTGAATGGCTCCGCACTCTTGGGCCAATCACAATGGATTTCCAGGAGTTATATATGAGTTTTAAGCAGAACAACTACACACATACCCTTTGTGGACTCCAGGTGGGAGCCCCCTCTATCATCAGCTCGCATAGGATGGAAAAATTGTTAAAAAAGGGCAATCATGGAGTTGTAGCTCAATTTAATGCCATCCAGGCAGTCGAAACAAAGCCTCTACCAATTCATCCTGAGATGCAACAGATTTTAAATAACCATCTGCCGGTCTTTGACAAGCCTCATGAGCTTCCACCCTCGCGAGGGGAACATGATCATAGCATCACCTTGGTTCCAGGGGCCCAACCCCCAAATGTGCACCCATACAGATATCCGTTCACCCAAAAGAATGAAATAGAAAAAATCATCAAGGAACTTTTGGAAGCAGGTGTCATTCGTCCCAACATTAGTCCTTATTCATCCCCAGTGGTCATGGTGCTCAAGAAAGATGGGGAGTGGCGGATGTGTCCCGACTTCAGGGCCCTCAATAAGTTGACAGTCAAAGATAAATTTCCCATCCCGGTGGTTGACGATTTGCTGGATGAACTCAATGGGGCTCAATTCTTCACTAAGCTGGATCTTCGCTCAGGCTACCACCAAATTCGCATGAAGGAAGTCGACATCCCCAAGACTTCTTTCAGAACTCATGTCATAACTCATGAAGGCCATTATGAATTCCTGGTCATGCCATTTGGTCTTTGTAATGCCCCCTCTACTTTTCAGAGCCTTATGAACCACATTCTCAAACAATATCTCAGGAAATTTGTCCTTGTTTTCTTCGATGACATCCTCATCTATATTTGCACTTGGGCCGCACATCTT
This sequence comes from Pinus tabuliformis, assembly GCA_031772625.1. Lineage (NCBI taxonomy): Eukaryota > Viridiplantae > Streptophyta > Pinopsida > Pinales > Pinaceae > Pinus > Pinus tabuliformis. The sequence goes on along the minus strand of CM062804.1, from coordinate 390,223,354 downwards.
CAGCATGTAGATATACTCTTGCAACTGCTCCGCAAGCATAAATTATTTTTCAAGATGTCCAAGTGTTCATTTGGCATGGCAGAAGTAGAGTATTTGGGTCACATTGTGGGGCGTGAAGGTGTCAAGTGGACCCCAAAAAGATCCAGGCAATGCAGGAATGGCCTCAACCTAAGACCTTGAAGAGCTTGAGAGGAGTTTTGGGTCTCACAGGCTATTATCGTAAATTTGTCCGCAACTATGGTCGCATAGCGAAGCCCCTCACCCAGCTCCTAAAGAAAAATTCATTCTTCTGGAATGAGGAAGCACAACAGGCCTTTACAGTTCTAAAAAATGCCATGTGTTCCACTCCAGTCTTAGCACTACCTTACTTCACCAAATCTTTTGTCATTGAATGTGATGCTTCGGGTACAGGTATTGGGGCAGTCTTAATGCAGGAAGGGCGACCGTTGGCCTTCACAAGCCAACAACTCAGTGGGAGGAATTTGGGCCAATATACCTACGACAAGGAAATGATGGCCATCTTACATGCAGTCGAGACCTGGCGGCCTTACTTATTGGGGCGACGTTTCCAAATCCGCACAGATCATCACAGTCTTAAATATTTTTTGGAGCAATGCCTATCCTCCCCACAACAAAATAAATGGCGAGCCAAAATGCTGAGATATGATTATGAGATCATTTACAAGAAAGGGAAAGACAATAGTGTAGCAGATCCATTATCTCACCAAATTGAGGAGGAAAGTACTCTGCTATCAATTTCCCTCCCCATTGCAGAATGGATTGAAGAGGCTCGCAGGGAATGGTTTTCACACCCCGAGCTCTCCCAACTCATTTCTCAATTGCAGGTAGATCCAAATTCCACCAAGGGCTACTCGTGGCAGGATGATATTCTTCGCTACAAGGACAGAGTCGTAATATCACCAACATCCACCCTCAAAAGTCGCATTTTGGCAGAATTGCACTCATCTCCCATTGCAGGACATTCGGGCTTTCAGAAGACGTATGCTCGCACCAGAAGATCATTTTTTTGGACAGGCATGAAAAAGGACATCCTTACTTTCGTAGCAAAATGTGATGTCTGTCAACGCCACAAAGGGGAAACCGTCAACACACCAGGAACATTACAACCATTGCCCATTCTGGCATCAATTTGGACGGAGGTTTCTATGGATTTCGTTACAGGTCTTCCAAAGTTAGGGAACAAGTCAGTCATCATGGTTGTTGTGGACTGACTGTCGAAGTATGCTCATTTCTGCGCCCTACCCCACCCGTTTACACCAACTTTGGTTGCTCAATCTTTCATGGATCAAATCTTCAAATTGCATGGCATGCCCACTTCTATTGTGTCCGACCGCGACCCGATATTCACCAGTAATTTTTGGCAGGAACTCTTCAGAATACAAGGCACTCAATTGAAACTCAGTACTTCCTATCATCCGCAAATAGATGGTCAAACCGAAGCCGTCAACAAATGTCTAGAAACCTACCTTAGGTGTTTCACTTCAGAAAAGCAACACCTTTGGGTACAATGGTCACCTCTGGCTGAATGGTGGTATAACACCAACTATCATGCCACCACCAAAATGACTCCCTATGAAGCAGTATATGGTCAACTCCCGCCTTCACCTACTTCGTATCTCAAGGGATGCTCAAAAGTACAAGCAGTGGATCAACTCCTACAACACCGCGCAACCATGCTCGCCCATCTTCGAGCGAATCTTCATCAAGCTCAGAACCGCATGAAGCAATAGGTAGACCAGCATCGCTCAGAGCGCCAATTTCAAGAAGGGGATCAGGTCTTTTTACGGCTACAACCATATAAGCAAACATCACTCAAGGACAAGGGGTGTCAGAAACTCTCTCCCAAATTCTACGGACCATATCAAGTACTTCAGCGCATTGGAGAAGTGGCCTACAAGTTGGCCTTGCCACCTACTGCAAAAATCCATCCAGTTTTCCATGTCTCATGCCTCAAGAAAGTGATTGGGAACAATTGTAGAATTCAGACCAGTCTACTTGAATTGGACGAAGAAGGGTCCATCTGGCTTCAACTCGAACAGGTCCTAGACACACGAGACAAGCAACTGTGTGGCCGCATGATTAAGGAAGTCCTCGTCAAATGGAAAGACACCTCTCCGGAAGATGCAACTTGGGAACTAGCCACTATTCTTCAGCAGTTTCCGCAGCTTCAGCCTTGAGGACAAGGCTCGTCTTAAGGGGGAGGGCATGCTAGGGTCCCACCCTAACCCCCTTATTTATGTAATGGGATCACGTCATAGTCAAGAGTCAATAAAGCCCATATTAATAATTGTAAGTGGTTAATCCGCAATTAATGACGGAACCACAGTTAGTTGCAAATGGGCCGTAGTATTAGATAGATGGTATTAATAAAACCCACGGTATTGGCCCGTGGTATTGCTTGTATGAGTCATATATAAAGGATAGAGACTCCCTGCGAGGAGCATCGTGTCTTATTTTGTAGTCGAGCTCTGCTCTATTGGAGGTTGCCCCCTCGAAGAGGCAAGTGAACATTACTCTTTGAATAATAAAATCATTGCTATTCTGTGTTCTGGGTATCTTTTCTTTGCATATTCTATATTTGGGTATCATTTTGCAGGTTAAGAGCATAACAGGAAAATTATAGAACAAGCATATGTTATCCTCCCTCAGGAATAGTGCCTATGCAAAGCTGCTAATCCCACTAAGGCTGGTAGCTACCTTAGAAACAAACACACTAAAAACTACTTTCGTTTTCCTTTATGAGAAATAGATAAGAGAAGAATAAGGATACCAACCTCTATCTTGCGCTTGGTTCCTTGCTCGATTCCTCTCTCTTCTGGTAGGTCTTTGCCACTCGCTTCCTTGTCTACCCAGCTTCAAAGAGTAGTTGTAGAATCAAAGCAGCATAACACTATCCAAGAACATAGATCTACTATCATAAACAATATAGGATCAGATGTATATTGACCACACAAATGCATAAATCATCAATCATACAAGAATATGGAGGAAAACTTGAATAGCTTTATTGATAATCAAGAAAGAGCAAAGAGAATTACAACCGATTGTTCTGACCCAGCATCATCCTCTCAGCAAGTAAGCCCTTCTTCACCTCATGAAAAGCTTAGATCACCCAACACTATGATATTGCACTAAGAAACCAACAACACTTCCTTACAAGATACAAAATTCTAGCCTCCTCTGGATCTCTGGGATGAGGGATCCATATATAGATATCTGCAAGGGAGGTGAGTGAGCTTTTGAGATTTGATTAGTGTCTTCCCTCTGATAGTTCTTGATTCCACTTGGAGATTGATGATCTCTTACTCATCCCTGGTCGAATTCAGAGAGGCAAGTGTCACAGGAGAAGTTTCTGGAAGATTCCATGCTTCTCCACCTTGCGGATTGACCCTGCCATTTGTCCCTTCTCGCCCATCGCACCTCAGAGAAGGGCTTTTTGACATGCATCACACCTACTGTGTGTATTTAGGTGGGATGCAATGCACTTTGCCTATGGAGCAGGTGAAATGGTCCAGCTTTGACCAGTTCTGAGTAGTTTTTCATGGAGAACTTCTGGGAGATGTTGTAATTAGTTGACCTTGTTCTTCTAGGGGTTGGAACAACACCTTTATGGACTTAGGAGCCCTTGGTTTATGGACATTTATGCTTGGGGTTGCAGTGCAAAAAAATGTCTATAACACATTGGTGTCTTATAAAGATTTCAAGCACTTCGGGGTGTTTTTGTATCCTCACAGTGTTTGTGGGTTCTCCCCTATTAAACCCTCATGTCATCTTGCTTGTGAGGATTGAGGAGGAAATGAGAGGTTTGACATAAGAATTTTAAATTCAGGAGAAAATAGAGTTTCCTATTTAATTCACCTTCCACAGTTGTTATATCCACTAGCTTTTAGAGCATTTCTAGTTCATTTACTTGTAAATGGGGATGGATTTTTAGATCCTTCCTCTTTTGAATGGTGGTAATGGACAATTCTCATGATATTCCCTCCTAAACCCCTCTCTGCCTACCCTGTAGAATTCCTCTATGTATCCTTTAGACTGTTCCTGTGCATGCTCTTGTAGAAATTATCTTGCAGAATGATGGATCCTTGCTTCTGGTGGGTGGCCAGAGTTATGAGACCGACTTGAGTGAGGGAGTTTCGAGGAGGTGGAATGCATGAATGCATGCAAACGATGTTTTTTTTCCCACTCCTCATAATCATATCCCACCTCATAGATCCGTGGTTGATCACTTCTTGTCCTACTCTTCCTTTGTCTTTGCGTTGACTGTAGCCACGTGCGAGAGGACACCCGATTTTGTATGTGATGACTGAATGAAGGTGGCCAAGTTAATTGGCCACATTTTCACTTATAAACCAACTACCTCATAACCCTTACAACTTTTGATCACATGATGCATATGAGTGAGTGAGCGGGATAATTACCTGTGGTCTCGATGCCATGCTGCAGTTGTCGAAGATCAGAGGTGTTGCATTGTTTATTTGCTGCATGGTCATTGTTCTTCCTCCTCTGCTGTCTAGAGATCCTGGATCATCCTAGTGAAGACCTGTAGCTGATGATTGATATTCTATGGGATAGGCTGCTACAGGACTTAACCAACCTACCATTCATCCTCAGATTGCTTCGTGTAGGTTTTCGGGGGATCCTGTAGGAATACAAGGGATCCTGTAGAAAACATAGTCTTCGCCTAAATAGAAGAAATGAAGTGAAAAAAAAATGGAATTGATGGAGAGATGCATGGTAAGGAGTGGAGGAGATGAATATATGTGAGGTCGGGTTCCCTTTGGATCTTCTCTTTGCTCCTTGATTGTCTTTCTTGCCCACTTGAAAATAACAATTATGTATTTTTATCTCTCTTTTTTTTTTTGAAAAACACCTAGGCTGCCTTAGAGAGGTTTTCACCCTAGATGTTTGCCGTGGGTGCCTCAAGGAAGGTTTTCACCCATGGATCTTCTTATTCTTTTTTCATTTCTTTTTCATCATTGGGCCGCCTCACGAGGTTTTCAACCCAAAGATGGGACTCAAGCGCCTCATGGAGGTTTTCACCTGAATCCTTATTATTTTTTCTCTTTTTCAGTGACCTGATGAGGGAGGAGCAGGAACTTGCTCCACCTTCACCACTACCTTATTGATATTTTCAATGAACTCTTGTTTTGATAAAGGCCTCTTGTACATTTTCAATCGGTGTCCATTAACAAGCAATGGAATGGCTTCTTCATCTATAGTTCTAATTTGCACTAAACCATTATCATGGAATCTTTCCACCACATAAGGTTTGAGCCATCTTGTCCTTAGCTTGCCCTTGAACTCTTTATACCTAGAATCATATAACAATGCCCAAATCTCCCTCTTGAAATTGCTTCTCCTTAATATGTCTATCATGCTAGATCTTCCTCTGAAGTTGAACTATCTCTGTATGTAGGAGGGCCTATATTCTGAATTCATCTAAGCCATTCAAATGGAAAAATATTTCCTTTTGTGCATGATAGAGATCCAAATCTAGTTGTGCTACCATCCTCAATGTGTTATATTCAAACTCAATGGACAACAAAGCCTTTTTCCCATAGACTAGCTCATAGGGTGTAAATCCAGTGGTGGTATTCCATGTTGTATTATAGGCCTAGGTGGCCTCAACTAGTCTCTCTGACCAATCCTTCCTGCTACTGCTCACTACCTTGGTTAAGATGCTCTTCAGTGTCTTGTTGGTCACCTCCACTTTCCCATTAGCTTGTGGATGATAAGGAGTGGAGGTCCTATGCTTTATTTCGTGATGGCTGAGTAGTTATTCAATCATGTTGGAGGTAAACTCGCTGCCTTGGTCTATGACTAGCTCTCTAGGATACCCAAATTTGTGAAAAACATTCTCTCTTAGGAAATCGGCCACCTTCTCTTTTGTTGATGCCTTAATTGCCTTGGTTTCAGCCCATTTAGTCAAATAATCAGTGCACACAATAATTTACTGTTTTTGATTTGAAGGAGGGTTGATAGGCCCAATGAACTCCATGCCCCACTTGTCAAATGGATCGAAAGTCACTTGAGGATGTAGGGGCATTTCTTCTCTTGGAGTAGGCTTTCCCATCCTCTGACACTGATCACATTAACTAATGTACTTTTTCACATCTTGATGAAGAGTGGGCCAATAATAGCCCGCTTGTAACACTTTGAATGATGTCCTCTTTGCTGCAAAGTGACCTCCATAAGGCCCATCATGACAGGTCACAAGGATGTCAAAAACTTCCTCTTCCCTTACACACCTTCTCAAGATTTGATCTGGGCCAAGTTTGAAAAGATTGCCCCCAATCCAGGTGAAGGGGGCGCTTTTCCTGACTATTTTTCTCTTTTCTTTGGAGGGAAAGTTTGGTGGGAATTGGGTTGATACCAAATAGTTTGCTATATCAGAAAACCATGGGGAGAGAACTGAAATAGAAAACAAATGCTCATATGGTAACTAGTCATCCACCGTTCCTTCTTCACCTACAGGCAAATTCATCCTAGATAGAAATTTTACAACAACATTTTCCTTACCAGGCTTATCAACAATAGTTAGATCCAACTGCTGTAATAAAAGTAACCATCTTATAATTCTAGCATTCACATCTAGTTTGTTCATTAAATATTTGATTGCAGCGTGGTCAGTATGCACAAATGTTTGGTAGCTTGTAATGTAGTGCCTAAATTTATTTAATGAATGCACAACAGCCAAGAGTTCCTTTTTGGTCACAATATAATTTAGCTCAGCCTTTGACAGGTTCTTACTGATAAAATAGATGGCATAGGGAAATTTCTCTTGTACCTGACCTAAGGCTGCTCCTATGGCTTTGTGTGAGGCATCAACATGAATATGAAAAGGGAGGGCCCAGTTTGGGCCTCGAAGAAGTGGTGCAGTGGTTAACTTATCCTTTAAAATGTATAAGGCCTCTTCACAACTTTTTGACCATATAAACTCAAAATCTTTGGCCAACAACCCAAATAAAGGAGATGCCAACTTGTTGAAGTCCTTTATGAACCTTCGATAGTATCCAGCTAACCCTAAGAAACTCCTGACATCCCTTTGCTTTTGTGGAGGTGGGACCCTTTGGATGATTTCTATTTTGTTCAGGTCCACCTGCAGTCCTTGCTGAGATATTGAATGACCTAGTACAGGCCCTTCAGTCATTAAGAATTCACATTTTTCTGGACTAATAGGCAGGTTTAGTTCAATGCATTTGTGCAATAATTTTCCTAGGTTAGTCAGGGCTTCTTTAAAATCACAACCATAAGGTGTAAAATCATCCATATAAATTTCCATCGCATCATGTACTAGTTCGGCGAAAATACTCAAGACTGCTCTCTGGAAAGTGGCAGGAGAATTGCATAGGCCAAAATGAAGGACCTTATAGGAAAAAGTACCCCAAGGACAAGTGAATGTGGTATTATCCTGGTTTTCTAGACATATTTGGATTTGGTTGTACCCACTGAATCGATCTAGGAAAGAAAAAAACTTCTTCCCTGCCAGGCCATCTAGCACTTGGTCAATGAAGGGTAGGGGAAAATGATCCTTCTTTGTGGCTTTGTTCAACTCCCTGTAATTGACAAAAATCCTCCACTTACCATTTTTCTTGGGAACTAACACTAAAGGAGAGACTCACTCATTATCGGAGATTGGGTAAACGAATCCTGCATCTAGCAGTTTTTGCAATTCTTCTTTGACTATATCTTTAAGAGCTAGATTCATCCTCCTTTGTGGTTGTTGGACTGGATTGAAACCTTCTTTGATGTATATATGGTGAGTACACATTAAGGGGTGTACTCCCTTCATTTCCTTGTAACTCCAAGGGAGGGCTTCTAGGTTTTCTCTCAACATGTTGCATAGCTTTTCCTCTTCAAGAGAAGAAAGAGATGGATTAATTTTCAAATTTTTCTTTGGGCCGAATTCTATGGTTTTGACATGGAGTGGGTTGGAATCGGCTAAGCATAAGTCAATTGGATGGTTGTTATGGGTTTCCCTTACTTATTCTTCTAATGGTAACGAAATAGGAGTTGGACTTTGGAGCAGGTGTTCAATTAAGTCATCCTCATCTTGCTGTCCTCCTCCTATGGTTTCTTCCAAAGCATAAAGTTGGGCTGAATAAACCTCATCTTATTCCTCCTCCTCTAACCATAAAGGTAAATCATGCTCTAGAGAAGGTTGAGCAGGAGGGTATAGGACTAACTGTTTAGACATATGCCCATTCTTGATGGTCATATTCCCAGCTTTGCAGCTAATGTAAGCATCGATTGTGGCCAACCATGGCCTCCCAAGGATGAGAGGGTAACCGGTAAGCTTAGCCTTAGGATGGAGAACTAGAAAATCTGTAGGGTACTCCTAGGAGTCATTGGAGACCATCACATCCTCCACAATTCCCTCAAGGGTGACTATGGAACGGTCTGCAAGTTGCAGAACTACTGTGGTCTTCCTCAATGACCCTTGGAGGTTGAGTGTGAGCATGGTGTCCTTGGTCATCACATTAATGGCAGCCCCAAGATCGATCAGAGTGTGTGGGACGATGGTGCCATTGATGTGCACATCTATTACAGGGCTTCTAGGGTCCAAATATTTTAGACATATCACCTACCCCAACAGTAAGTCAGACAACTTCCCAATGACATTAATGGTAGGGGCATCCCTTTTTCTTCTTCCTGGATGCTTGAAGCATTTATCCTTAATCAACTTATTGTAAATGGGAACATCTTTTATTGCCTAGAGAAGGGCGATCTTTACACATAGATTTTTCAATTCTCCCAGAAGTTCAGCTTCTTCTGGGGTAGGCTGGAGTGGTTGGGCTAATCTATTAGGAAAGGGTGGATTTAATTTAAGGTTGCTTTCCTCTCTTTCTTCCTCAACCTCCCTATGTGGAGAGGGAGGTTGGTTATCTAGGAGAATTCCTCTAGATCTTAGGTTGATCTCCTAGATTTCTACAACATAAGTTGGGTATGATTCTCTCCACTGTATACTTGTTGAGCCTACCTATTGTTTGGGTTTGGATTTGGCTAGGCATGTATCTGGGGTTACTTGGGTGGCGCAAAGTGTAGGAGTTGTGGTTGGGTAGGTGGTGGAGGAAATAGAGATGGAGCATTGTTGTACTGGGGCCTCCACCCCTAGAGTGGGATATTCCACTAAGGTTGTGGTGGAACATAAGGTTGAAATGACTGGTTGGCTGGCTGGGAATGATACTGAGATGCATAGGACCAAGGAGGGGGTGTAGACTAGGAAGGATGAGCAGGGGGTCCCCAAGAAGATATAGCTGTGGTTTGGTTGGGGTTGTAATATGCATGGGATGACCCTTGCATACTCTATTGGTATGGTCTAGGTCCAGGAGGTCTCCTTTGGTTGATGTAACAAAGTTGCTTAGTGACCCCTTCAGCTCCTTGATATACAACTTTGAGTCTGGGTAAAGAAGGGCACTTGTCTATGAAGTGGTTTTCTTCACAGACTGAGCAAATCTCAATGCATTTCAATGGACATTCGTTCCTAGGATGCCTCCTGGTGCATCTAGGAAAAAAGATGGCCAAGACTCTCTTCGCTTCCTCTTGCTTCCTTTTTATGTTCATGGTGTCCAATTACAAAGCAAGGGTTTGCAACATCTCACTTTTGAAATCTTCCAACATATTTCCAATTTCACCCTTGATGGATGAGTTGGAAGATGATGTACTGGTCACAGGTTGACTACCGCTACCCTTTTTCCTGGATGCCCTAGAATGGTTTCTAAAAACAGTCTTGATATCCTCATAGGGTAATTGGTAGATATCCCCTCCTGCTAACAAATGTAAGGTATCCAAAAGATCTTCCCTTATTCCTTTAAGCAGGACCAACTTTAGTGATTCAGGGTCAAGTGTGCACCTGACCCTTTTGTAACTGAGTTGGAATCTTTCTTCATAGTCTTCTAAGGATTCATCTTAGCCCATGGTCATCCTGAAAATCTCTTCTTTAGTATACTTTGACCTATAGTAGTCCCTATATTTGTTGTTAAAACCTTGTTGAATTTGAGCCCAAGTTGTGATGTTATCTCCAGGTAAACCCATGAACCAGCGCAATTATGCATCCTTGAGGGTAGATAGAAACAATTTTAACTTTTACTCATCCTCTGTATAGTCATAGGTTTGGCATATAACAAAAAAATCAAACAGGAAAGTGTCAGGGTCCTCTGTGGTTAGGCCATGGAAATGAGGTAGAGTAGAGGGGCTTATATTCTTCATCTTAGTGTCCCCATTGGTTTCCCTGATGGGGAAGGCACCTTCAATTCTCTCTCTATTTCCTTTGTCATTTTGGTTTTCAGCCATTGGTTCAGTAGGAATGGGTTCCTCTTCTTCTTCTTCTTCTTCCCCTGTAGGTTCTTCAAATATGTCAGGTTTCTCACCTAAAGGTTCCTCCAGTTCATAGCCACCAAAGGAGAAGGTTGGTTGTTGGATGCAGTGGGCATATTTGGCAAGAATTTCCCTAAATTGTCCCTATTCCTTCGAGGCATGAAATGAATTTTTTTTGGGTTGGCATTTATAAGATTTTTTTAAGCTGGAAAGTACTTTGTAGAAATGAAATTGCTGATTGAATGAAAACTACTGACAAAAAACTACTTGCTGAATTGAAATTCTACTTGCAGAATGGAAAGGAAAGCAGATAATGACAAATGAGAGGAAGGAAGCTACTTGATTACTTTTTCAAAAATAAACTAATGGCAGAAAATTAAAGATAAGAAGTAGAAGAAAAGAAAGTTGTAATCACATTCTACTTAGACACCTCCCTAACAATGGCGCCAAAAAGTGATGAGCGCCAGTATTTCAACAAGGATGCTGCAACTCCTAGGCTACCAGCTTTACTTATCAACCTGAGGTTCATACAAACTTGGAGGTGATAGTGCTATATACACAAGTAAAAGTGAAGGTTGTTCCTATTGTCACTGTTCATCTGGCGAGAGACCCTAAGGGTTCCAAGCGAGACTTCTATAGGGTCAGAAGAAGCTTGATTCTTTGATGGAAGAAGAGAAAATCTATTCTAAGAGAGCTACTCTACTACAGTAATGAAGAAAACAACATGTAATGCTAAATCACACCATATCCTAATTAACCATTTAAACGGCTATGCTAAGAAGAATTACTAAATAAACACTATCCTAACGTTTCTATCTAAGTTGCAGAAGTAAAGAGCATCAAACCAAAGTAATGAGTAAGCAAGGAAACTAAACTAAATCTATTTTCAGTCTTTTTTTGGTTTTTTTGGTAAAATCAAGCATGCAAATTAAGTGTTCTTGTAGACGTGACAGGCGGATGGAAGGTGGTTGAGCATGGTTATAAGGTGTATGGAGTGGCAACGTTTTTATGGTACATAGAACAAATTTTAGGAAGGAGTCAAGCAAAAGAGCAATCAAAGATCGAAATTAGCGAAAGGAAGACATAATGAAGTAGTAGTGCACAGGAACCGTTGGATTAGTCAGGAACAATATTAATGGGAGATGAGTGGCAGAGATCTTATCGCAAGAGATTACATGAATAGATGGACAAACAGGATTAACGGGAGATGAATGGCAAAGATCTTATCACAAGGGATTAAGTGAATAGATGGATGGATCGATCAATGAACAAGATTAACGAAAGATGAATGGCGGATATCTTATCGCAGGGGATTAAGTGAATAGATGGATGGATCGATCAATGAACAAGATTAACGAAAGATGAGCGGCAGAGATATTATCACGGAGATTAGGTGAATAGATGGATAGAACACATCAAGTCACATGTCGACTGATGGGGGAAAATGTGCAGAATGATGGAGCGGTCTTCATAGGTGGTAAGCAGTTTCTTGCATGCCCTCAAAGATGTAAGTGGAATTCCTAAATTTTACACGATTAGCCTAAGTGAGTGACACGTAGCACGAGAAAACCACTTTTCTCGCGTGTTGTCGGTTAGGTATCGGTCGTGTAAGAATTCACATGAGATTGCATGATAGTTGTTGGATCATGCGAATTGATCAACGGTGGAGATTAGCCAAGCTAGTTGGCGATCAGGTGACGCGATAGCTGTTGGATCAAGTGAGACATATCAATGGTGGAGATCAGCCAAGCTAGTTGGCGAGAAGGTGACATGATGGAGCGATCTTCATAGGTGGTAAGCAGTATCTCGCGCTCCCTAAGAGCTGTAAGTTGTATTTCTAAATTTCACGTGATTAGCCTAAGTGAGTGACACGTAGCATGGAAAAACCACTTTTCTCACTTGCTCTCAGTCAGATATCCGTCGTGCAAGACTTCACGCCAGATTGCGCAATAGCCATTAGATCAAGCAAAACAGATCGACGATGGAGATTTGGAGCGCCTAAAGTCAAATGTTGAAATGAATATGCGACACGCGATTGATGACAATTAGTCAAGTTTGTTTTAGATCGGATGGTAAGGAAATCTACGGGTATAATCTGATTAAGACATGATTTATTAGCTTCTGCCTATATTATGCATGAAGAAAGTGCTGAAGGAAATAAGAATATGAGGGAGATCTTATTACAAAAAGAGAGTGATGGAAAAAGGTGATGATAAGATGAACCAAGTACTGAATCAGGACGCCAAACTCCCAAAGCTCGTGCAAGAACTAGAAATCTGTGTTTTTGGGATTGCTAAAGAGTCTCTTCCTCAAGCATGGTCCTAGAGGGAGGAGGTGAGGCCGAGACACTTGCTGACAACCTTATGGTGATGTTTTTCTCCTTACTAACCTGCTAATTGAAAGAAGGCACAAATTGAAGCAAACTAAAACATAATCAATCTACGCTACACTGCTGTAATGGAAATGCAACTACTTAAGAAAATGAATGATTAAACCATGAATCTATGTGCTACACTGCTGTAATGGAAATGTAGCCATTTAAGCAAATGAATGATTAAACCATGAATCTATGCTATCATACATATAAAATAAAGAGGAGCCTTAGCTTCTAGGGTTGGGCCCTAACCCAAGAGCTTCAACCCTCTGAGTTAACTCAGTGTTGGCTCAAAACAAAACTCATTCTTATTATAAAAACAATGGATTACATCAAAAACTGTCACAAGTCTTGCGGCTCGAAAGTAGAGTAAAGTTTTACAATAAAAAATCCAAATCATACTGAGGTCCTAGACCTTTCTACTTATATGTTTGAAGTCTCCAACTACTTCCTTAAAATTAGGGAGGCTCAGCTCCCAAATTAGAGATAAATTGGTGCTTTGACTTTCACTTGCTCAGCTGCCTTCTAGTCCTCATGATTTTGTTGTTTGCACTTCGAGCTAATGGAGGAATATTCAAATGGAGGGGTAGTAAATGAGGAGGATTTACCTCCTATAATTCCTCTCCCTTGTCCCATTCGAGTTTTGACCAAGGTCTTTTCCAAAATTCCTTGATTTTATCCTTTAATCCTGCATTAAATGCACATTAGAGCACAAAGCAAAATATCCAACTTGTTAACACTCAGGTTGTCCCTAAAGCTCCTTAAAGGGATACAGCCGAGGTAACCACAAACCAATCTTTGGACTGCAGGTCCTAGCCTACCTGCGGTCAGAGAGGGCTCTCTCTTTATGATTTAGCTTTGTTGAAGATGATATTATGCTAGCTAATTAGTTCAAGGGGTTTTTTTTTATGTTTGGTGGGAAGGAGGATGCTTTCAAGTAGAGAGGCAATGCATAGTATGATAAGTTCAAACCATTGGGCATGGAGTTATGGAGTGAGACTGCTGGTGCATTTTCTTGGTCACGAGAGGAATGAGGAGCAACGTAGCTGCTCATGAAACAATATTCAAGCTAAAAGAGATGGATTGGAGGCTAAGGAATGAGAGGCAACAAAGAGTCTCTCAATCAGGTTAGCAGAGGGGAGATGAATGAACTCTATCTAGGAGCAGCTAAGAATTCTTAGACAACAGTCATTCATATGTGAAATAGGTCCAACATGATCCTGAAAGGAATTCATATTTATACCTGAATCAAGAAGAAAACATTAAGAAGCCACAAAAACTGAGCATAGAGTGCAGTGAAGCAAATTCTAAGCCAATCTTTTGTTTTGTGACTTAAGCATGTATGAAATTGAGATAACAGAGGTGAGAGACACTTATTGATCCATATAGCAGCACATGAATTCCATCATCCACTCTTCAACCATTAAAAACACTTCAAACAGTCCATCCTCCAAGCTTTTAGCAGTCTTTGATTAAAGAAATTATATCAGATACAAAGCGAGTCTCTCGAGGAGTCATACAACCAACCCACCCTTAAAACAGTGCAGAGGGTGGTATATATAGAGGAAATGTCTACAAAATATCTATCAAAATAGATCAAAAAAGATCTGTGCAATAACTGCTTCTAATGCTAAGTTCTTCTGGAAATGAATGCATAAAATAACTTAAAACAGCTGCGCATGAGGGAGAAGCCTCATCAAAATGGCTCTTTAGGGCTGCACAGGGTCTTGCAGCTTCAAAAATGGACTGAAAGAGTGCCTTGAGCCACGCGCTTTCCTCTGTGTGATAACTGCACAATTAAGGAAGCAGCGCTGCTCCAAAATGTGACTGGGACCATTGCACTTGTCATAAATCTGCATTGAAATCCTTTAATCTACCTTCAAGTGGTCCTGTTGCCTTAAATGGCCAAAATCTGTGAGTTGGTGAGCTATACGGCTCAATGACGGCTTGCTAGATCTGCTGGGGCCATTTTGAATTCATCCGCTTTGAACCGCAGTACTGATACTCTTTGCCGCTTTCCTGATACTCTTTGGCATGCACCTAGTCCTTTCTTGACCTCCGAATGCCTTTGAACTGTCCAATCACTCATTTATGGCCGCTTCTTGGCCTTCTGCCGCCTTTGGAGTCATTATTAGTCTTTGCCGATCAGAAAATATTCTTTAAAATGATAAAATGTTGCAAAGTGATGAAAAAGGGATCGCCCATAGACCACCGAAGAGAAACCCTTCATTTGGATGTATTATGGGCCTCAAGTGATTTCAAAATAGCAAAGGAACGCATCGTTCCTTTGCAACTGGGCGGGCACGAGCACCGCATATAAAAATGGCCCTTTTTCTTCAAAGTAGGCAAAAATGCCTTTAAACGTAAGAAATCCTCGAAATTGGGCACAGGCGGAAAACTGTTCATCTCTTTGAATTTTGGTCGTTGGATCCGTCGCGGGCCAATCCAACGGCCCAGATTTCATCACTATATCGCATCGGGGCGGACCAGGGGGTGGCACATAAACAATCGCCGAAACTGCACGGACCCGATATGCTATAGGCCCTTCCTTTTATTTGGAATCGCGTCCGGCCCATCGATGATGTCATATCGGCGGATTTACAAGAATTTGGTTTGCGGACTCAAAATGCTAATATACCATGCTTTATTGTTATTTCGGCTCCGCCAGTTGGAGCGATACATGAGGAGTGCTACGATTAAATCAGGGCCATTGATCTGGGGGTCCGATCCGACGGCTGGCGCTAAATCGCATATCGGCAGTCGGAGGGACCGGGGGGTAGCATCTGTGCGATCGCTGAAAAATGGCGGACTCGAAATCCTTTACAGACCCACTTTATCTCTTTTCGGGTTCGACCCATCGGGACCCTCATATCGGCGGATTTACAATTGAAACGGGTCCGTGGACGCGAAACCCTTAACACTGTATTTACATACCATTTCGGCTCCGGCTCGTCGGGAGCCTTCCTTTCGCTGCACAAGGGGTCCTTACGGACCCGAAAACCTCATAAGCTGCGCCTTTATAATATTTCGGCTCCGCTGGTCGGATCCATATACAAGGGGTGATCGCCGATTAAATATGGGTCGTTGATCAGGGCAGGGCGATGGACGGCTGAGATTGAGTCGGCATTTCGTGTCGGCGGGGAGCATGGGGATGGCCACATAAAATCGTCGAAATGCCACCGGACCCGAAATGCTTTATTGGCCCTTTCTTTATTTGAAATCGGGTCCGGCTCGGGGCCATATGTGATATGTAATGCACGAGGCCCAATCGCCGATCACCGACATGCGATCGGCAATAAACAATCAGAGGCCTATATTTATGATGTTTAACATGTGACTGCCCCCTCCCGACAGCACTATCGCATCGGAGGGGGACCAAAAGGGAGCGTTTTGCATCGGAGCAAGGCTTTTTGATAAAAGAGAAGCTTTGGTGAAATTGGAGGGGTCTCCTTTGGCATTTCAAATGGTTTGTGAGCCATCGGAAGGGGTCCGATGGCCCAAAAAGGAAGAATTTTATGCCATTTGAGGGATTTTCATGGTTTTTTGCATGTTAAATGGCCCAAAAAAGGGGTTTATGCCTCTGAAAAGGCAAAACAAGGCAAAAAGATGGTTTTATGTACATATGAATGGAATTTTATGCTTTGTGAAGGAGTCAAAAAGCATTTGGGAGGTTTTATGGAGTGATGAAGGGCTTTATGCATTGGAGGGAGTCCAAAATGCATGAGAAGATGGTTTGAGGGGGGTAATAAGGGTTCTTGCTAAGTTTTAGATAAAATTAGCAATTCCTGAGGATTGATATGGTTATTTTTCAACCAGGGGGAGGGGATAAGTATATAGGGGAGTTATATACATAGTTTTAGTAGGGGAAGGGGAAATAGATAGGGAGCTACATAGTAGTGTTAGTAGTTAACATGAAAAGTGATAAGAAAGGGCTAAGTATGTGAATCTTAGGCTATTAAGAGGGAAAATGACTTATAGAAGGAGTATGGACATTCCTTGAGTGAAGCAGATCTTCACCAAGGCAAATGATATGGAACATGATGAATCTAAGAGGTATCAAGCAGATCTTGACCTCTTTTAGGGAAGTTAGTGAGCGATTTGGGGAAGAGGAAGAAGGGGGAGGTTAGACATGCATTTCTTGAAGTCCTCCAACTGAACAACTGCCTTCAACTTGTGATATGATAGATATAACACTTGACAATATGAAATGGATCACAAGCCATGATTCTGCAACCACAAAGCTACCTACCCGACCTACTCACCTAGCATTTTCTCTTCTTTTGGTTTGGGTGCACTTGAACTAGCATACCCAGCTTTTCATTCTTTCTTGTTGCTTGTGCTCCTATCTACTTCTACACTTATTTCAGCCAGGGGTTCAGATTAAGCTGTTGAGCACCCTTGTTTCTCTACCTAACTACAAATCTGCCAAGATTAAGTTGTTTGGAGAGATGTTCATTCTCTATATTCTACAACATGAAATTGAAACCCAGGGAAGCCAAGATTAAGTTGTTTGGCCTTCCCATACTTGAAAATTGATCAAAATGGATTACTCATCAAGACTGGAACAAAGCAGTGGCATTTAGATTAGCTCACTTTCACGGATACTTCTCTGGTCATCTGTAGCAAATATGGAGCATTGCAGCAAGCAAAGTATGACATATTTGGCATGTAAAAATGTCGATCATGAAAGATGATTAACCTGCCGCAGCAGGAGGCTAATAGTGGCTCCACTTGGGGATGGCTTTTCCTTGTGACAAGCCAAGAACAACAGGTCAGAATGCCTTGATCCTCTGTAGTTGCTGTTTATTGAAAATTTCTTCTGTGCTAACTGCTAAATGACTAGAACTTTAACTTCTGAATGCAGCACTCCTCCTTAACTGAAACACTGTGAAAAATAAAGCATTGCCTGCTTTCTTCTGCGTGCTTGATATTTCATACACTTTTGCTTGAGAACTGCCTTGTAAAATAAACACAAAAAGGGAACAAAACTGGAGCTCTTGTTTTCTTGTCTTTGAACAAGCTGTAGATGTAACACTAAAAAAAACTCCTCTATTTTGATACTACTGACTGAAGAACTAGAAGCCTGAATGAAGCATTTTTAATAGAACTTCCTCTTAAAAATAACAGCGATACCCTTTTGACACCGAATGTTCAGAACAGCATTGAACTCTGCTTTGGGAAGCCATCTATCTCTTATTTGCGCACAAGTATCAAAACTGAATATTTTCTTTGAAATATTTCAAAGAACAGAGAACTGTAATGCTGCATTTTTTTGTTTCTTTTCCCTCAAAATTGCGCTGTGCTTCTTGCTGAGACTAACATGAAGACAAAGCTTTGAAATTGATGACTTATGTGGGCTTGTGCCTTCAAACTTTGCTGCGCTCTTCTAACAACCAAACTGCTATAAGAATTAAAAACCAATCGCTGATATCTACAAACATGTATGTACATATATATACAGAGCTGCATTATCTCTCAAATACATGGATCAAGGTAATGTTTAAGCATGCGGCCATTCACAGGGCCCTCTTCAACTGCGCAACCATCTAGAGTTTTGAGAAAATATGTGTTATTGTGTTGCATAGCGCTGATGACAAATGGGCCTTTCCACAAAAAGTCAAACTTTGCATGCTTTCCCTTTTCTTCTCTTTGTGAGTCCCACTTTAGAAACTTGTCACCAATAAAGAAATCCTCAGCTTTAGCCCTCTGGTCAAATGCCTTCTTTAGCCTTTCTTGTAACATTTGAGCTCTGTCATACACCTGCTCTCTGGTTTTCTGAAGATGAATGGTCTGATTGATCCTTCATTGAATATCATTTGGTTCAGCTTGAACCTCCTGCAGCAGCTTGATAACAGGAATGCCTAAAGAAGACGGAAATCTGGCTTCCATGCCATATACTAGCTCATAAGGGCTCATTCCAATGGATCTCTTTGTTGAAAGTCTATCTGCCCATAGGGCATTGGTGAGCTTTTTATGCCAGTTCTTCTTGTTTTCTTCTAAGGTCTTCTTGATAATACTGATCAGGCTTTTGTTGGATGACTCGGCTAAGCCATTACCTTGAGGGTAATAGGCTGTGGAATGGCCCAAGGTGATATGGAATTTATGGCAAAAATTGATCATCTTTTTGGATTTGAAACAACGGCATTGTCAGTGATGATCTTCTCAGGGCAGCCAAATCTAGAAAGGATATTGCACTTGAGGAATTGGATAATGATGGTGTCATTGGCTTGCCTACATGGGATGGTCTCAATCCACTTAGTGAAATAATCGGTGGCTGTTAAGATCCACTTATGCTGGCCTGAGGAAGAGGGATGGATTTCTCCAATGAAGTCAAGACCCCATTGTTGAAAAGGCTTCTCGGTTGAGATGGGTTTCAGAGGCAAGGGGAGCAGCTTTCTCTTGCCTTCAAAGATTTGCCAATTGTGGCATGAGGTGGCAAACTTCTTTATATCTGCAAACAAAGTGGGCCAATAGAAACCAACCCTTAAAATTTTATCAGCAGTGGAATTCCAATATAGATGTCCTCCATAGTCCCCTGCATGGAATTATTTCATGACATTGTTGGTTTCATCCTCAATCAAGCAGTTCAGCAATATAACTTCATGATTTTTCCAAAATAATGCACCATCTAGGACACAAAATTTTGAAGCTTTCATTTTTAAAAATCTCTTCTTGGTTCTGGACAATCCTGGGGGTGCACACAGGTTTAACAATACAAAGCAAATATCAGCATACCATGGGGATTGCAAAAAGGTGTCACTGATCTGTGGAGTCGCCAGCTCCGGTTCATTGTCCAGCTGATTAATGTTTAAGGCCTGAAAGTTTGTTTCGGACATCAGTTTAGCTAAACCTTGTCCCTTTATTAGCTTGGTTGGTTTTATTTCTATGTCATACTCAAGGATGCTTGCAATCCACTTACCTCTTTTGCCTTCTAACCCCTCTTGGGTTAATATTTCTTTTACAATAGCATTTGGCACATAAGCAATCACAAGTGAATATAAAATATAAATTCGGAATTCCTTGATTGATTTAACAAGGGCATAGGCTTGCTTCTCCATGATTGGGTATTTCAGGGGTGCATCTCTTAAGGCTCGGCTGAAAAATGCAATTGGCTTTTAAGTTCCTTGATCATGCTTTTGCAAAAGGACAGCAGCTATAGTATTATCATATGCAAATAAAAATATGATAAAGTCCCTATCAAATTTTGGACTTGTGAGCACTGGGGCTTGAGTTAAGGCTGATTTAATATCCTCAAATGCTTGCTTGGCCTGTAGAGACCACTTTACCTTGGCGTCTTTCTTGAGCATGTTGTTTAGCATTCTTATTAGCTCAGCCAAGTTTGGAATAAGCCTCCTTAGGAAATTGATTTTCCCAAGGAATGCTTGCAATTCTTTTATATTTCTAGGATATGGGATTTGCAATATGGCTTGGATCCTTTCCGGATCAACTCTAATACCATCCTTTGAGATGATATGTCCAAGTAATTTGCCTTCTTCAAGGCCAAAGAGAGACTTCTTGGGATTCAAGGAAATGCCATATTTCCTACATGTGATGAATATTTGCCTTAGGTGTTTGAGGTGCTCTTTATCAAATTTGGACAAAGGGGTTAAGTCATCAAGGTAGACAACTAGGAAATCATGGATTTCCTTGGTGAATGCAATGTCTATTGCCCTTTGAAAGGTGGCACCAGCGTTCTTTAGGCCGAAAGGAATTTTAACATACTTGAATGTTCCCCACGGTGTGGTAAATGTTGTCTTGTCTTGGTCATCCGGGTGAACAAGTATTTGGTTGAAACCTAAAAAGCCATCGAGCAGGGAAATTCGTGATGACCCCACTACTCTCTGTAGAATGTGATCCATTTTGGGCAAAGGATAGTGGTCCTTTAGGGAGACTTGATTTAGATTTCTGAGATCTACACAAAGTCTGATCTCATTTGTTTTCTTTCTTGTGGGAACTAAGTTTGACACCCATTCGGAAAATCTGATTGGTGCTATGATTCCTGCCTCATACATCCTCTTTACCTCCTTCTCAACCAAGGGAAGGAGCACGGGGTTGATTCTTCTAAGTTTTTGTTTGAAAGGCTTTTGATTTGGTTTTAAGGGAATGGTGTGTTGGATTACTGAGGTATCATAGGACTTCAAGTCCTCATAACACCAAGCAAAGACATCTTGGAATTCTTTGAACAAATCCACATACTTTGGTTTTTGATCAGGAGGCAAAGATTTAGACAGTTTGATCATTTTGGGCTTCTCTACTGTTCCAATGTTGTATTCTTCTATGGCAGTGTTTATAGGCTACATTTTTTGCTTTTTGGGCACATCATTTGCATCAAACATGTCTTCTAGTGGAGTGAGGCCAACCGGGAGAATATTGTCTTTTAGATCAATAATATCGGCCTCTGTTTTATCTATTTCCTCCAAATGCAGTTGTTTCAGCTCTTCAATGTTTGCATTGTCAAAGACTGTTGGGCTTAGGATCTGTCTGGCTGTTCAACTGTTCCAGCTTGCTGATTTTCGTTTAATGCTTGTTGTTGTGGGTCCTCCATAGTATCCTCATCGATGTTTAGGCCTGCAAATTCATGCTATAAGGTAAGAAAATTGTATATTTGAGCATCATCCTCGAACACTTGCCAGTATTTAATGTTATTTGGGACAGCGGGCCTATGTTTTATTTCAGCAGTGAAATGGTGATTTGGCTCAAAGGGAAGCTTGCATGTACTAGCGAAAGTGGCTAGGCTGTGAGCATGAATGTTATGATTTCTTGAAATCTTGGCAAGCTTGGATTCAGTGAATGTATCAAGTATTGCAGTGGCAACAGTCCTATAAGCTCTTAGCGTTCTATCATTGGTAACAAAGTTGCCTTTCATTTGTTGGATTACTAGGTCTGAGTCACCTAGAATGGAAACTTTGGTAGCTCCTAAAGCTTTGAGCAGCTTAAGGCCTAAGAGGAGTGCCTCATACTCAGCCATGTTGTTGGTGAATTTGAAATTCAGTCTATAAGCATGACCCTCTGCATGGTTGTTATGTGTATTGTGAATCCATATTCCTTCCCCTGCTCCTAACTTGTTAACAGAGCTGTCAAACTCTAAATACCATGTGATTTCTTGCTTGTGGTTAGTATTAAGAGTTTCAGTCATTTTAGGATTGGGCAGACCCGAGTCTTGTGTTTCGGGAGGTTTTTCTTGTGTGCTGGTTGCATTGGCTATTGTGACAGTCTCATGGGTATGTGCAACCGATTCTTCATTGATGTGTGCTTGTTGTACTAAAGCCATACGCTTATCATCAGTTGGAGGACTTGTTTCATCATTAAACAAAATAAAAGAATCCATATCAGAATGGATTGAATAGATAGGGAAATTCTGGGGCTTTTCCTCACTACTTACCACATACTTCATCAGTGTTTCTCTATACAGTCTCTTTGGTTGCCCAAAGACTGAAATAGTGGCACAAGAGAGGTATAATTGGAGATATCCTTGGAGTTTTGCCCCCCAAGATCTTGACAAGAGCATGCCATACTTTGGTGGGATGTCAGCAACCACCACGTCCATTAGGATTGTATTGTTGGGAAATTGGACTAAGGAGACACATAAGTCTTTGATTAAGCCTAAACACTTGACCTGACTTGAGTCAAAGGAGAATAGATCTTTGTAGGGTCTTGTGACATCAAGGTTTAGTTTCTCCATTACAGCTTTGGGCATAAGATTGTGTGAGGCACCTGAGTCAAACATAGCATTGTGCAAGACTTTTTCATGAATGTGCAAACTGACATAAAAGGGTGAAACAGATCCATATGTTGGTTTTCCATTAACTTCAGGACTGAACAACAGCTCAGGGGTATCATCTAAAACATTTACATCATCCTTGACCTCTGGCATTTGAAGAGATCTTTGAATTTGTTGCCTATACACATCATGTTTGGCAAGTTCTGAGAGGGGAATGGATATTTTAAGTTTTCCAATCTCTGCCTCTAAATTAAATGGCTTTTCCAATGGAGTCTTGGTGTTGATGACGGCAGTTTTTTCTTTTTCATTTGAATTATCAGCGATTTTCTCTTGTTTATCAACGTTATGGGAATTGATTGCTTGCGGTTTTTCAGTTTTAAGAGGGCTTTTTGGAACGTTGTTCAAGTTCTCTTTCGAGGAAGAAGGTGGCAGAGGCTGATCAACAGAAAGCTGTATGTCTGTTATGTCCTCTACAGTCACTTGGTGTGGGTTTGGGACAGTTATATCAGCTGTTTCTGTTATAATATCCTTGCCTCTAATCTGGTTGGGTTGTTTGCCCTCCTTTGGTTTAACCTTTTTGGGCACATCTATGGTTCTTGTCCTCAGCTTATACTGTTTGTGGACTTAATAAATGGCTGAATCATAACCTTGTTTGAAGTCAAAAGACTCACCAGAATTAGTCTGAAATTGATTTATCTCATGGTCATCTTGGTCTTCTTGGGTTAGAAATTTTTTTTGCTCACCCTTCAAATCTATTAAGTTCATGTGAGTGTCTTCTATGGGTTCATTAGAAGTGGATGCCTCTGCGTCGTTTTCTTGAAAAGGAGGTCTTATATCATGGTCTGGGCTGGACCTACCAGCGTTTGGATTTTGATTTTTTCTTAAATTCGGGTTCCTGACAGTGTTAGCTTGCTGCCCGTCCCATGATGATTTCCTCTCAACACTCTCTACTCTGTCTCCCAGCCTGTGCATGCCATTGATAATAGCATCTAGCTTTTGATCTAAGGCTGAGGGCTCTTCCTTGAAGGTGGTTCTTCTCTCAGTTCTAGCTCTGTTTCTTTTGGAAATTAAATTTGCCTCCACAGTGACAGCCACATTTCGCATGTCTGCAAGGCTGTTAGGGGCTCTTTCTTTTAACTGGTAGGCCATATCTGGGTCGAATCCATCAGGGAATTTATATAAGGCAAGGTCAGGTGGGGGCCTTAAGTTTTGTGGGATAGCATTATAAATGCTATTGAACCTTGCACAATAGTCCAAGACTGTTTCTTGTGGACCTCTTTTGATTGTATCATATTCAACTAGTATGTGCAAGGGGTCTTTCTTTTTCTCCCATCTGTTGATAAATGACTGGTATAAGGCTTCTGGGTCTGCTATGGAATTAGCTGGGAGTGCTCTAAACCAAGTCCTGACATCGCCTGTCAAACTTTGGAAAAAAATCTTCATTCTCACACCATCATCGTCAATCTCATAGCTTTCAAAGTAATCCTGCATTTTCTTTGCATGCTGAAGGGCTGTGCAGGCACTTGTGCCATCAAAATATGTGATTTTAGTTTGGTAATCCTGAGGCATAGCCCCGGGATTTGCAGGCAGCTGTAAAGGTGCATATCTATTCGCCATGTTGGCAGGGATAAGTGGAACAACAGGGATAAACGGAACAGCTAGAACAACTGGGATAATAGGAGTAGTAGTGGTAGTATGTGCAGTGAATGGAGGTGTGGAAGGAGTGCTTTGAGACGTGGATGATGAACAAGGGGAACTAGGGGTTGAACGAAATAGAACTTTGATAGGGGTTGGGCCACAGTTTGGTTGAACTATCACAGGAGTAGAATCAGCAAAATCCTCCTTTAGTTCTAATTTCCTGAGGTTTCTTTGGATCAAATTCAGATTTTCAAAGGCAGCTGTGGGATTTGGGTCTGGATTTGACCTTGTATAGCGTGAATTCTTCCTGGGAGCCAGCTTCTGGCTTGTTTTTTGGGGATTTTCTAAGAATGTATGGGTTAGAAAGAAACTTTTGAAGGTCTGGTTCTTTCCCAGTGGAGCTTTCCAACTTGATTTGTGAAATTATCTGAGGATGTTCCCCAGCGGAGTTGCCATTATGTTAACACTCAGGTTGTCCCTAAAGCTCCTTAAAGGGATACGGCCGAGGTAACCACAAACTAATCTTTGGACTGCAAGTCCTAGCCTACTTGCAGTCAGAGAGGGCTCCCTCTTTATGATTTATCTTTGTTGAAGATGATATTAGGCTAGCTAATGAGTTCAAGGGGGTTTTGTTTATGTTTGGTGGGAAGGAGGATGCTTTCAAGTAGAGAGGCAATGCATAGTATGATAAGTTCAAACCATTGGGCATGGAGTTATGGAGTGAGATTGCTGGTGCATTTTCTTGGTCACAAGAGGAATGAGGAGCAAGGTAGCTGCTCATGAAACAATATTCAAGCTAAAAGAGATGGATTGGAGGCTAAGGAATGAGAGGCAACAAAGAGTCTCTCAATCAGGTTAGCAGATGGGAGATGAATGAACTCTATCTAGGAGCAGCTAAGAATTCTTAGACAACATTCATTCATATGTGAAATAGGTCCAACATGAGCCTGAAAGGAATTCATATTTATACCTAAATCAAGAAGAAAACATTAAGAAGCCAAAGAAACTGAGCATAGAGTGCAGTCAAGCGAATTCTAAGCCAATCTTTTGTTCTGTGACTTAAGCATGTATGAAATTGAGATAACAGAGGTGAGAGACACTTATTGATCCATATAGTAGCACATGAATTCCATCATCCACTCTTCAACCATTAAAAACACTTCAAACAGTCCATCCTCCAAGCTTTTAGCAGTCTTTGATTAAAGAAATTATATCAGATATAGAGCGAGTCTCTCGAGGAGTCATACAACCAACCCACCCTTAAAACAGTGCAGAGGGTGGTATATATAGAGGAAATGTCTACAAAATATCTATCAAAATAGATAAAAAAAGATCTGTGCAATAACTGCTTCTAATGTTAAGTTCTGCTGGAAATGAATGCATAAAATAACTTAAAACAGCTGTGCATGAGGGAGCAGCCTCATCAAAATGGCTCTTTAGGGCTGCACAGGGTCCTGCAGCTTCAAAAATGGACTGAAAGAGTGCCTTGAGCCACGCGCTATCCTCTGTGTGATAAATGCACAATTAAGGAAGAAGCGCTGCTCCAAAATGTGACTGGGACCATTGCACTTGTCATAAATCTGCATTGAAATCCTTTAATCTACCTTCAAGTGGTCCTGTTGCCTTAAATGGCCAAAATCTGTGAGTTGGTGAGCTATACGGCTCAATGACGGCTTGCTAGATCTGCTGGGGCCATTTTGAATTCATCTGCTTTGAACCGCAATACTGATACTCTCTGCCACTTTTCTGATACTCTTTGGCATGCACCTGGTCCTTTCTTGACCTTCGAATGCCTTTGAACTATCCAATCACCCATTTATGGCCACTGCTCGGCCTTTTGCCGCCTTTGGAGTCATTATCAGTCTTTGTCGATCAGAAAATATTCTTTAAAATGATAAAATGTTGCAAAGTGATGAAAAAGGGATCACCCACAGATCACCGAAGAGCAACCCTTCATTTGGATGTATTATGGGCCTCAAGTGATTTCAAAATAGCAAAGGAACACATCGTTCCTTTGCAACTGGGTGGGCACGGGCACCGCATATAAAAATGGCCCTTTTTCTTCAAAGTAGGCAAAATTGCCTTTAAACGTAAGAAATCCTCGAAATTGGGCGCAGACGGAAAATTGTTCATCTCTTTGAATTGTGGTGGTTGGATCCGGTGCGGGCCGATCCAACGGCCCAGATTTCATCGCTATATCGCATCGGGGCAGACCAGGGGGTGGCACATAAACAATCGCCGAAACTGCGCGAGGCGGGGAGCATGGGGATGGCCACATAAAATCGCCGAAATGCCACCGGACCCGAAATGCTTTATTGGCCCTTTCTTTATTTGAAATCGGGTCCGGCCCGGGGCCATATGTGATATGTAATGCACGAAGCCCGATCGCCGATCACCGACATGCGATCGGCGATAAACAATCGGAGGCCTATATTTATGATGTTTAACATGTTACTGCCCCCTCCCGACAGCGATATCGCATCGGAGGGGGACCAAAAGGAAGCTTTTTGCATCAGAGCAAGGCTTTTTGATAAAAGAGAAGCTTTGGTGAAATCAGAGAGGTCTCCTTTGGCATTTCAAATGGTTTGTGAGCCATCGGAAGGGGTCCGATGGCCCAAAAAGGAAGAATTTTATGCCATTTGAGGGATTTTCATGGTTTTTTGCATGTTAAATGGCCCAAAAAAGGGGTTTATGCCTCTGAAAAGGCAAAACAAGGCAAAAAGATGGTTTTATGTACATATGAATGGAATTTTATGCTTTGTGAAGGAGTCAAAAAGCATTTGGGAGGTTTTATGGAGTGATGAAGGGCTTTATGCATTGGAGGGAGTCCAAAATGCATGAGAAGATGGTTTGAGGGGGGTAATGAGGGTTCTTGCTAAGTTTCAGATAAACTTAGCAATTCCCGAGGATGTATATGGTTATTTTTCAACCAGGGGGAGGGGATAAGTATATAGGGGAGTTATATACATACTTTTAGTAGGGGAAGGGGAAATAGATAGGGAGCTACATAGTAGTGTTAGTAGTTAACATGAAAAGTGATAAGAAAGCGCTAAGTATGTGAATCTTAGGCTATTAAGAGGGAAAATGACTTATAGAAGGAGTATGGACATTCCTTGAGTGAAGCAGATCTTCACCAAGGAAAATGATATGGAACATGATGAATCTAAGAGGTATCAAGCAGATCTTGACCTCTTTTAGGGAAGTTAGTGAGTGATTTGGGGGAGAGGAAGAAGGGGGAGGTTAGACATGCATTTCTTGAAGTCCTCCAACTGAAAAACTGCCTTCAACTTGTGATATGATAGATATAACACTTGACAATATGAAATGGATCACAAGCCATGATTCTGCAACCACAAAGCTACCTACCCGACCTACTCACCTAGCATTTTCTCTTCTTTTGGTTGGGTGCACTTGAACTAGCATACCCAGCTTTTCATTCTTTCTTGTTTCTTGTGCTCCTATCTACTTCTACACTTATTTCAGCGAGGGGCTCAGATTAAGCTGTTGAGCACCCTTGTTTCTCTACCTAACTACAAATCTGCCAAGATTAAGCTATTTGGACAGATGTTCATTCTCTATATTCTACAACATGAAATTGAAACCCAGGGAAGCCAAGATTAAGCTGTTTGGCCTTCCCATACTTGAAAATTGATCAAAATGGATTACTCATCAAGACTGGAACAAAGCAGTGGCATTTAGATTAGCTCACTTTCACGGATACTTCTATGGTCATCTGTAGCAAATATGGAGCATTGGAGCAAGCAAAGTATGACATATTTGGCATGTAAAAATGTCGATCATGAAAGATGATTAACCTGCCGCAGTAGAAGGCTAACACAACTCTAACTCATCTCATAAACAAAATATAATCAAAAGTATGCAATAAGTTGTGAGAATAGTTGGTTTGACTAAGGTAGGAGGTGAATTAAGGCCCATATAATTACCCAATGATGAGGCTCATCAGTATTATTCAATCTTCAAGCATTAATTTTTTTTCCTTTTCAACCTTTGATTATTCAAGTTTGTTGATTTTGTTATCATGACTTAAGCTAAATCATGGTTGTAGTCTATCAAGTGTCAGACCCCTTCCTTGTGACATTAGCAAAAAATGCGAAAAGTGTAGAAGTGTTGTGCGAGAGATACATAAATACAAGTGTCTCTTCAACATATGTGTTTATCCACACATATTCATCGCTTTTCACATTCCTTCCTATTATGGGATAGAACACCCTAGGCTTTGGGTTGAGAACCCCAACAGATTGAAGGGCATGCACTAACAAGAAGCAAGAAAACAAGTAGTCCTAATGCTTTAACTACTAAAGTGGGATGCAGTGATAGTACCCGTAGGTCCTATGTTTGAGGATGTTCCCATAGCGTCCAAACCCTGTGCTTCCTCCAATGCTTCAAAACTTCCAACTCATTCCAGAAAAGCATATATACTAGCAGTAGTTCAAAGCATATTCAAGATATGAATGTTAGATCAAATAAGCATATAGATATAAAACATGAGATCATACATAATTGGATCATAACATGATTTAAAGCATAAATACCATCACATCAGGAACAAGACAGAGCTTCTTTATTGATGTTTACAAAGAATGTGGAAGAATACAACCTGATTTGACCATGACTCCAAGCAAAACCTTCCTCCAGATTCGTCTAGCCCAAGCCTCAACAATCCTCTTTCAAATGCATAGACATAGATGCCATATAAAGGAGATGGACATATCTATTAGGAAACAAGGGTTTCCTATAGCTGGGAGTGTAAGAGGCATAGGGATAAATCAGACTTGATCAGGGACCAATTGGATATAATATCAATATCCTATATTTCTCCTCCCTTTAGGCCTTCCCATGAGGTGTATTTATATCACCCCAAAACAGTTGTTTCAGTTGGGATATAGTTAGGCCACAGGCTCTTGTAGGTGGGATTCTTTGCCCATAAAATGGGGATTTTATATTTTTTTAATATTTTAAATTATATACACGGGTTGGGTATAGTCGGACCTGTGTGTGAATGCTCTTTTTGAAGGGAAGAGTCATGTATGTAATTTAAAATAATGTTTTTTAGTAAAGGGACCAAGTTTGAAGGGAAAGGGTTGCCCAAGGCCATGACTCGGAGCATCAAGTATAAAAGAGTGGTAAATGATGCTATAATAGATGCCCTCTAATATATGAGGTCAGAAGGGGTACATGATGGCCGAAATTTATTAACTATATAGAAAGAATCATGTGAGGACTTGCGAGGAGATCACCAAATTCCAGCCTACCAAACCAGTGGAAGAGATAAAAAAGAAAGTTCATGTCTGAGGCGAGCATACCCATGCTCATAAATAGTAAAGCATGTCCGCATATCAAGTTTAGAGCGGATCCAATATGTATACAAGTACAAAGGAAGCTAAGAAATACATAGTGGATCATCTGATCATATCCGCAAAAAGTACATATCAAGGCCATGTTACAATATCACATATAAAAGAACTGATCAATCATGCTGAAGGAGATATCTGATCACTGATGTCACATAACTGATCCTCAAATTACCAAGTCAAAAAGTGGAATAATGGTACTGCATGCAACTCGGGTGCCAACATATAAAATGTTGTTGTGATGAACTGCAACATATAAGGTGGATGGTGTCACTAGCAGCAAACTAGAGGAACTAACAAGTGAATCAAAAAATGATGATGCAACTCGAGGTCTTCACCGACTGCCATGGTACATTTCTACACTATGGGAATAAATGAGTTGAAGTCGACCATCCGAGAAATCGTTTGATTACTATTCATTGATGTATACCATTAACAAATGCTAGACAACTCATCGATAATGATGATGAGAGTCAAGGTACCCCAGTACAATCTAACAAGTATGAATAAATGAGTTGAAGTCAAACACTTGAGAGAATCTATCAATCAGGAGACATTGATGTATTCTCACTGTCAATAGCATAGGATTCTGCCACTGATGACTGCGAACCCTAAGGTATTGAAAAAAGGACTCTAGACCTTATTCCCAGAGCAATTAGTTGGAGTCGATGGCAAAATATCTGTTGGAAGGAAGGCATTAAGGCATCCCACATCAATTCAGTGTGAGTGTAATTCACACGCCAATAATTTGGAATGAACCAAATGAAGAAAGATGAAGTAACCATACCGAAGCACATTTATGGCGTACACAATATGTGGCTAGCGCACAATAGAAACCATCTAAACCAACCAATAATGAAAGCTGACACAGAGGTGAAGAATCCACCAATAGGGTCAAATGGAAACCAAGGTACTACACGAATCCCAATGTGTGATAACGTAAGCTGAATTCAAACACAAGGGAAAACACTCAGTCAAAAACCCATGATACTGATCGATGATGAGCACAAGGTCACCTATCAATGATGAAAATAGGGCCAAAGTGTGGCTCTAGGCCTACTCTCAAAGTAATTTGTCAAAGTCGATAAGAGCAGACCCGCTAGCAAGATGTCAATGGAGACCTTCTTAACTAGCACGAGCAAAGGACCAAATAGCTGATAGGATACTTAACATAACTCTAACATACTGGGTATGGCTGATTGAAAATGTATTAAGAGACACCACAGAAAGGCCGACTCAAGTACTTCCATTGAATAAAAACACGACTCAAACGTGACTGTAAGGCAGTATATGATAACTTTGTATAAGTTGTCATGCAGGGGGCATAAATAAACTCTCCATATGATTGGAAGAGATAACGAACCAGAGGAGTACTGACTCAATGACAAGGTTATGGCTCTCCTAAGTCAAACTAAAGCCCATCCCGATGGAGGAAAGACGTGCTTTGAGTGCTTTATTCAAGGGAGACACAACTGTATCTTGTTGCCATCAATTATAAAAGTAAAGTCCTGTTCCCACTCTTTTTTTGGAATATATAATTTTTTTGTCTTTTTCATATTTAAAAATCCTGAAAAAGAATCAAAGAATGCCTATGGTAAAGTGGAAAGAACGAGTGTCCCAATACAGATGCGTTAGTTCTTGGGAGTGGAACATTCCTATGCTCAATGCAAGGTGATGAAACTGGTCAATGACATTCAAAGGAAAGTTATTTCCATGGGCATAAGGTGTCAAGTTGCAGATGCTAAGTGATAGCAAGGTTGATT
Source organism: Pinus tabuliformis (assembly GCA_031772625.1). NCBI lineage: Eukaryota > Viridiplantae > Streptophyta > Pinopsida > Pinales > Pinaceae > Pinus > Pinus tabuliformis. The sequence goes on along the minus strand of CM062804.1, from coordinate 390,192,145 downwards.
TTTCATAAATACATGGTCAAAAAGTGGCTTGTACACGAGTCCAAGTGAAGTTGGATTAAGGCCAAAAGGTACAAATAGTTAACATGCAATGCGATAGTACAACTCAACATGTGGGAGCCTCTAGAGTATAAAGCTAGAAAGATAGCGAAGAAGAAGGAGAATGAAGCTTCATCGCAAAAGTCATGGCGGGACTAAAGAGGACTCCTGAGCCTACTCAATCCTTGTAGCATGGGCAATCTTTGCTAGCTAGGATCTAACTAGGGAGTCCATGTAAAATATGGCTCTACTATCATGTCATGATTTTATAAGTCGGTGGGTGAAAATGGTTTAAGAATCATAACACAATGGGGTCGACCCTATGGCAACATATCACAGTATGCAGGCTAGAATGCATAATGCAACGGAAAAAGTGATTTTCCCTAACCTATATGCCATTGAAGAAAATGATACCTACCATGGTGGGTTAGCGATCATGGAATCGAAGTGGTAAGAAACATCTCAATTTTTCCAATTTAACTTAAAAAATAACCTATCCCAGCACTTAAAGCCAAAAGGTCACAAAGTTTATAAAATAAAACATAAACTTTGAAAAAGTGGTTTTTTAAAGTTTTTGAAATTACAACTTAATAAATAGACATTTTGGCTTATCAAGCCTCATTTGTGTTTTAGACAATTGAGTGCAAGAGCTCTGGAGCAAAACCCAACAATCACAATCTACCAAATTTCTTAGCCAAAACAACTATCAAACTTCCAGGTAATCTCCTAATTCGATTTCTCAATGAAATTTCGTGCATTTCAAGTATTTTTTCAATAATTTTGTTGTGAAATTTTTACTCTATGCGTACACGGTTTGGGTATATCGAATTCACATATTTGGAATCCCCATACATGACTGTGTATGAAGCGAACCCGCGTGCGGATAGTCAAATATTTTAAATCATGGATTTTAATGGATGAAAATGCTTGAAACTGCAGGATGACAATTAGTTGGAGGGAAAGAGAGAATAGTGTAGTAGATAACGAGGTTATGAATGATCCATTAGCACTGGATGCACTGAGAGGATGTGGATTGTTGAAGTTTTCCCAAATTCCACACATAAAAACCAATACAACATTGCTGGAAATGCTCGTCAACTATTGGGATGTGGAAGAAGATGCATTAATGATTGATTGAATGCCCCTACATATTGAAGTAGAAGACATATACTTCATTATTGGACCTTCCTGGAGAGGAGAACTAGCCAATTTGTAAGGGAAGGACCGAGGAAGCCTTAGCGTGGATGATTACATTCACATTTACTGCCTTGGAAACAATGAGAAGGTAGGGATACATATCCCAATCAAGCATGTGGAGAGTTTGCCCTTAAGGATTCTCCTTTTTACCATTATGAGGGTAGTAGGATCAGGCTCATTGCACCAAGCTTCTCATGTTACAATGAGATTATAGTAGATTTCCTTACCATAGTTTTTTACTGGTGCATAACCCTTCTAATCAATCTAAAAAAACAACTTACTTCCATCAAGAAGACTAATACCAAACATTTTGGGTATGGTACTATTATTTGTACTTTCTTCTTTGAGAGATTACCAATACTTTGACCCAAAGTGATTTCCACCATCAGCAGCCCAAGAGATCCATGGATAGGTAGATGGGTTGACTTAATGAAGAGACTAGGGGGTTGTGAGGTCCCTAAAATGACATTTGATGACAAGTTTTTCCTTTGGTGGGAAGAAAAAATCATTGCCATCGAGGAATACCCTATGCAGGCATGGATTTCAGAGAGGATCTAGATCCAACGCTTCCACCTGGCGCTGCATGGGGTGCCATTAGTAAAATTGTATTTAAGTTTTTTAATGTTATTTGATTCTTTTGGATTTCAAAAATATGAATTTAAATTCTTTTTGATGAGACAAAAATTCTTACAAAATTGTTTGATCATGATATAGATGTGGGACCGGTATGGCATAAGGGTCTACCCAATCATAGGAATCATGGAAGAGACGTAGAGGGTGTTGCAACTAAGACTGAGAGAGTTTTCCATGTTGTACAAAGGAAATTGGAGATATTGACTCACCAGGTACCGATGGCAGCAATAGAGGATCTACTAGAGGCAATGCAGAGACGTGTGGTAGGAGTACCACGAGATTGGGTGTGGCTTTTATGATAGGTGGCTACTGCCGTCTTCTTCTTCTGAGATGCACATCTAGGGCAAGTCCCACAGATATAGATTAGAGATGTCCTGATATTTTTGATAAACATGATTGCTCTTAAACCCTAATTTTGTAGGACATTTTGTCTCGATTTTATACAATATTTTGAACATATAACTTCTATCTATATAAAAATGGTTTCCTGATGTGACGACCATATATACATATGGTTTTTGATTATTTTTAATTTTAATGTGATTAAATTAAATGATATTTGTAATAAACGCACTCTCAGAAATTGTCGATATAAATAAGGATCTCTCACAGGATAGATGTTGTTTAACTAAGATACCACCAAGAGATATTGCTTTAGGTAATAAGTTAACAACAACAATATATTCCGCAACATTGTTTTAAGCAGGGCCGATACATATTACTCTTGAAACCACCAACTGACCGGATGGATAGTAAATAACCCAAGCTGTGGAAGCCAAATTTTAGGTATGTCAACTAGCACCATCAATGAACCCTAGATATACCAGATCATCCATCGATACCTGCCAAAGTAGATAAAAAATATCGATATCACTATGAAACCTATAGACATATATGCACAAATATATACAATATCTACAACCAAGAAAATGCTAGGCAGAAGCCTAGGCATAATACTTCTTAAGATAGAGCCCATTTCTGGGCTTCGCCAGCTCATTTCCATCAAAATCAACCAATTCATAAGCTCCTTTTTTCAAGACCTTTTTAATGATAAAAGGACCATACCACATGGGTTTGAACTTACCTTCCCCAAAGGTGTCTTTATCTTGGTCATAGACTAGGACAAGGTCACCTTCAAAGAAAACCCTAGGATGCACATCCTTATCATATTGGATCTTCACTCTATTTTTATGAGCTTCGTTAATTATGGCTGCATATGGATGTTACTGACAAAGATGTTCCAAACAAACAAGGCGTTCTTCAATACTGGAAGTGTCTGGAAGAAGTTCTACAACTAATTTAAGAGAAGCAATTTCACATTCCACAGAGAACATCAATTCCAAACCATAAACTAGTTGAAAAGGAGTGAAACCTATAGTGGTCTTAACTGACATCTGGTATGCCCAAAGTGCAAGATATAACATGATATGTCAATTGGATCGAGCTTTATTAATTGTCCTTTGTAGGATAACTTTCATAGATTTATTCATGGCTTCCACCTGACCATTGGCCTGAGGATGGTAAGGAGATGAGTGATCCTACCGGAAACCCAACTTGAGAGCCAATTCAGCCATCATCTTGTTCTGGAAATGACTACTATGGTCAGTGATAATCTCCTTTGGAAGACCAGAATGAGAAATGACTTGGCTGAATAGAAACAGAGCTGATGTTTCACCATCATTCGCAACAGTGGGCATAGCTTCGGCCCACTTAGTAAAGTAGTCCACTGCTACAATAACATACTTATGACCCTTTGCCAAAGGTGGGTTACAAGTTGTAAAATCAATACCCCACTTTGTGAACAGACCGACAGTAATAACAAGAAAGAGAGAAGCTAGTTGAGCGTGCATTTTCCGAGTATAAACCTACCAAGGATGGCATTTTTTTATCGCTTCAACACAATCTTTGAAAATCGAAGGCCAAAAATAACTTGTACGTTTGGGCTAGATCAAGCCCATATAGATGACTGCCACAAGCTCCAATGTGTAAATAATTCAACAATGACTCGACTTCTTCTAAGGTTAAGCAGTGTCTAAGGATTGAATCAACCCCACGATGATATAAAGTGTCATCGATAATAACATAAATTTTAGCTAAGTGACACAATTTTCTTCGCTCATCCTTTGAAAAAGTGAGAGGAAACTTTGAAGTCTGAATATATATTATAATATCTCCATGCCAAGGCTCTTGTGAAGAAATAAGAAAATATGTTCCTCAATGAATGCTTCCTCATAAACCATTTCTTCTTCGCAAGGAAACTCTGAGATTAATTCTAAAAATACTAAATATTTCTTAGATTTGGCTAACAAGAACTCAAGATTGAATTCTTGTAAAATAGAAATCCATCTATTATATTTGACCCCAATCGCTCGCATACTGAGAACAAACTGGAAGGGGTTGACAACCAATAAGACAAAAGTTTTTCTAAGAAGAATATAGTGTCGAAGTTGCTGGACAACATGATAAACTGCCAAAGCTAATTTCTCTATAGGAGAGTATCATAACTAAGGACCTACTAAGCCTCAACTCAGATAATAAATCACGTGCTCATGGAGAGCATCATATTACTGAACTAGAACCATACCGATGGTTGATTCTGCCACTATGAGAGATAAGAGGAAATCCCTACTATAATCGGGTGGACTCAGTAAAGGAACAAAGGTCAATTTGTTTTTTAAAGCATCGAATGAGCACTAAGTGAAATCGTCGCATAGAAATCAAACTCCTTTTTTCAGTAATCTCATAAATCCCTTTGTGATCTCAGCATAATTGACGATAAATCTCCTCAAGAAATTGGCTTTTCCTTAGAGACTTTGAAGTTGACAGATGGTAGACAGGGGAGGCAATTGAAGTATTGCCTCAACCTTGAAAGGATCTATGTGAATCCCTTCATTAGACACTATGAATCCAAATAACTGACCAGACGTGACAACAAAAACACATTTATTTGGATTCAACCGGATTTTATAATGATGACATCGCTAAAAAATTAATCGAAGATGATGAGGATGATCAATTCTCTTTCAAGAATGAGCAGCTAGGTCATCCAAATAATCTTTGATGATATGTTTGATATCATGGAAAGCGTAAGACATGGCCCGCTTAAAAGTTTCTCCAACATTTTTAAGGCCAAAAGACATCTTTTTATATGCAAAGGTACCCCAAGGGCAGATAAAAGTTTTCTTATGCTGATCTTCAGGACGGATAGTAATTTGATTATAACCTGAGAAACCATCCATGAAGGAGAAAATTTCATCTCGCACACATTTATTGATAATCTGATCGATAAAAGGTGTGAGGAAATTATCTTTTTCACAAGCCTTATTTAGATCCCTGAAGTTTATGCATATGCAAATCATTCCTTGTTTTTTATCAACTAGGAATAGATTTGAGACCCACTCAGTCAATGGAATAGGGTGTATGAAACCCACGTTAAGCAGCTTCTCAACCTCGTCTTTGATAGCTGCCGCTTTCCTAGGGTTTACCGGCCGAAGCTTTTTCCGTATAGGATTCACATTCACGTAAGTCTTAATCTCATGCTAGACTATTGATGGATCAATTTTAGGAATTTCCTCACAAGACCAGGAAAACACATCATGGAACTCTTTAAAAATATCGGTATAAATTTGAACTTCTTCAGGGGAGCACTCGACTCTAATGAAAACATTTTTAGTTATATTCGGATTCCTAGAGATGTTCACTGGAACTGTTTCCAAAATAATAGACATGTTACCTTTGACAAAAATCTGTGCTAGAGCTAAAGAGTTTAAAATTGTGTGAACACCACCAATTGACAGAGGGCTAGACAAACTTGATTCTACTTTATGCAAGTTTGGGAGAAAATATGACCGATGATTCAAATCATCCCATAGTCTTTCTATACCCATCATTTCTTCTAGGTTTTCTTCCTCAGATGGTAGAATAGTATCAAGGCATTCCATAGAAGAAGTAGAGTCAAGAGTCCAAGCCAAAGCCACATCTCCATCCAAATCCTCCCGTGAAAGAGGAGTAGGATCATAATATGCAGTATTAACTATAAATTGATAATAAATTTCGGCTGCAAACATGGGATATGCCATTCCACCCACTTGCCCTTCTTCTAATGTAGTTTTAGAAGATGGCAAGGGTGAAGGATCCGAAAAATAATGAGTGCTGAAGAACTCTCTTCGAGAAGGAGCCTTGGATGATGAAATGTAATTTATTCAAGCAATAGGAGAAAGAAGATCAAAAGTACCCATCAACAAGGAATACATTCCGACTCCTAAATTCTCAATAGGTTGCTTGGAATTCTTCAACAAGGGAATGGAAGAATCAGAGGATGCATTGGATTCTTTTGAAGAATAATCCATCTGATCAATAGTAACAATTCTCCCTTCATGGGGAAATCATAGGATGCGAAATAATGATGATACAATGGCATCCATTTCATAAATCCAATTTCATCCCAATAAAAGATTATAATCCAAATTCGCATCGACTATTTCCACCTCGATATTGACCACCTTGCCCCCAACACAGACGGGAAAGGTTGGAATAATTCCATGCGACCTATGAGAATGACCATCAAATGTAGTCAAGAGAGTAGGTGAAGGAACAACTTGAGGAGATCTGATAGCTTTCCAACATGCAATCGACATGACACATGTGGAAGCTCCCTCATCAACTACAGTTCAAAAGATATTGGTCTTTTGATATGTATATTTAATCTAGAAATCCATGTGATGAGGTAGTCTCTTCTTAATATTTGACATGTCAAATGTAATAATAAGAGATTTTTTCAGATCTATTGCCCTGATCGTAGTGAGAAACACAGTCCTTTGTGATGGAGACGATTGGAGCACCTATAACACATACATGGCACAAGGACTTTGAGCCAAATCTTCAACAATGGAGTAGTTCTGGGTAGCCCTGACATTAGGGTTAATCATCAAACGTTTTTAAGATCCTTTCGACATTCAAGATATAGGATCAACTACAGGCCTCTCAACATCGATCGGCTTTGGAATATTGAGAATGGCCTTAGACTTAGAGGATTTCGGTTCACCATAATCATGTAATCGTGCAACAACATCAACATGAGAACTCATCATGTACATATTTAATGGATTTTCCCCTTCTTGGTTTCCCCCCTGTGGGGATTCCAGTATTAGCATTCGCATCAGCAAACATTTTCTACCCTTGGGCAAAAGGGTTAGTTATAACAGCTTGGTTTCTAGAAGAACCCTGCTGCACTAACAAGCATCGAGTATCATGAATCTTAGGGAAATGATGAGTTAAATGGTCTCCATTGCATAATTTTTAAGGAAACCTAACTGTCTTTTTGGACTCCCTTTTACCCTCCCCAATATTATTACTGGGTTTTTTCGCATTACCCTTCCCATCCTTATCTTTCTTCTTTCTTCTTACCACGTCCCTTTTTCTTCCCATCAGATTATTGATTTTCTTTGGGGTTATAATATTGTACAATGTTAATAGTTGACTATTGAGAAGGCATAAGGACTAACATCGATGCCTGAATCAAAGAAGAAGTTTGTAAAGAAAAATATTGTAATTGAATTAACAAGTTAGCCATGCTGTTATCAATTGATCCGACTATCCTGTTGACATGGGGACCTGGATTCAATTTGGATAAATTGATCTTAGATCGAGGAGCATCAGGAAAAATATTTTCAAGAATCCCAGACTGAGAATATATAATTTCTAACTGCTGGGCTCTAAAGATAGTCCGTTCTTCAATGAATACCCCAAAGATTGATACATCCTTAGAAATGTCTGGGTATAAATATTTTAAATATCATTCGAGAGGAATTCATTAGTAATATAGGCTTTGATGAGCCTCTTCCTTCTTCGCTATTCCTGAATATGGTCAGAAATGTGAGTTACCTTATCTTGTTTGAAACTAGATAATAACTCAGTTCCAACATAATATCGAATGGGCTAGTGAAAATGGTTCAAAAACATAGTAGCCAAGTCACAAAATGAAGTAAAGGTACCCCCACTAAGCTCTATATACCACTTAACATCATTTCCATTTAAGGTGCGTTGGAACAATCTCAACCTGATTAAATCATCAATTAGGGAGTTAGATGAACACCATAAATGGAATGTTGATATATGGTCAGTTGGATCCTCCCTAGAATTTCCTTTGAATTTTGGAATATCTGATGGAAGTTTGGTGGGAACCAGAGGCCAATCCAGATTATATCGGATCAGGTCATTTGTCAATTTTGAGAGATTTGGAAAATTTAGGGTTGCCATGAATGGTAAGCATGGAGGATCTTTTAAATTCCACCCACCATGATTAGGATTCCCAACATTTTGAAAAGAATATCTTGGATTTATAGAGGCACGGGTTGTCGAGGATTATTCGTAGAAGAAACTGAACCGTAAGGAAAATCTTGTGGTCCAGAAAAACTTGGAGTTTGACCACCTCCTACCAAAAGGTTATTGTAACTAGGAAAATTTACCCCAAGCAAAGTATTAAAAGGAGAGGAGAGTCTTTGGTAAGGGTTCCATGCATTGGTAAAGGGAGAATAACCCTGAAAGGTACTTACAGAGGAGCAAGGCATGTTCCCCTATTGACCAAAAGAAAACTGATTCCCAGCTCCTAAACCACTAAAAGTAGGGTTAGTCCATCCTTGAAAAGGATTATAACTTTGACATTGAGTGGAGAAAGGGAGTGATCCTAAAGAAGGGTTAGAATGAGGTATATGATGACTTCCAAAAGGAAAGTCTTGGAAAGAGGACGAACCACTACCCATAGAATTCATAGTTTTGGAAACAATGGATAGAGGAAATAAGGGAATTGCACTAGAAGGCACCCCAAAGGGGAATGAACCAATGTGAGAAGCAAAAGCTTGGGTGCCCCCACTCAAATATGGAATGGATGTAGAGCCAAATATTTCAGTACTAGGAGTGATAATAGATATAGCAACAATACCTCCTGCTTTAGATGAAAGAGGAGCATGAACACTAGTAGCACTCATAGCCAGATTCATGCTCCCAACAGTGACCATCAAAAGAAAATGACAATAAAGACCAAGGCTTTCTGGCCTGGGAGTCGGAGTCCCAACATATAATACAACATCTGGATAATTGAGAGGAAGAGGTGAAGAAGGCGTCACAGGGGAATCAGGAATCTCTTCAACCTAAAATTCATCTTCCAGCTGGAAGAGAACCCTAGAAAGGACTAGAGTTTTCCTCTCTAAATCACAACTTACACTAGGTCCACCCTGTGGAACTATTGCCTAAAGCAAAGTTTCAATCTCTGATGTGTTCGCATCTATTGATTGAAAATCGCCAACATAATTTCTTCTATGCCTTCTAGAAGAAGGCTCGGCACTAGTAGGTGAGAGCCCATGAAGCCTCCTGGACCAATGAACTGGTCGATAAACCACTTTAATTATTGAGATAACTTGTAAAGACTCAAAAAATTATAAATCTATGGCAATCTAGGAGCAAAGGGCACTCACTGAAATGTCCCTAAAGATACAATCAATCAAGCAACTTCTAAGTATTTCCTCTCTGAGTGATTCGGATCGGACACAAAAATACAAGAAAGTGAAGAAATGGACCTTCCAAATATATTTTGGGATAATTACGACCCAATCCTACCAACGAAGGTAACATAAATAGTTACGCTAACCCCTAGACAAAATCCTTTTCCAGTGCAAGTACCCGAGCTTCACAAGTGCACCCTCCATAATTACTAATGAGAGTGATACAATGTCTTTCTCAGGTACCATGGGTATTCCCCCCCATAGTCACCTATGTGGTCCCTAGGAATGGAAACTAAGGTCATTAGTTCATATCAGAAGCCAAGCGAAACAATCTTTGGTCGGGATCCAACAAGTAGTTGAGGAGGTATCTCTCTTCCCTGCCTTCACTCGCCCTTATGCCTAACTCCCATAAGAGAAGAGATTTCCTAGACAACTTAATGAAACTGGATTTCACTCTTTTAATCAACTTCTATGTTCAAATTCAGAGTGGCCTTAGAGAGTTAACTCTCCACACACCTATTCCAAGGCCCTAAATTACTAGACTAGTTGATGTAACTATGACAAATCAAAAAGTTCTAGTTCATTTTAGTTTTAGCGCTTGATTTTAATGATTTTTCTTAAGTCAAGGGTAAAATGGAAGTGCAACTTATGATGTTATTTGATGCAAGAAGAAATCAATAGAAAAACTAGCTACATGCATATGCAACTCTTTTTTCTTCGATGAAAGAGATTTCTACAAGGTCCTACGAAAGCAAAAATTCTCTTTTCTTTTTCAAAACACACACTCAAAATCTACAAAATTACTAAAAATTCTTACAATGCAACTATCCTAATGCAAACTAAAAATGCTTAATGCAAGATTCTAAGGATACTCTTAAAGCAAGCACAATTGTTTCTCAAAGAGATCAAGGGGCCAAAACTTGACAAAAAGGAGGAACAGATTAAATCACCAACTTTTTCCCAAAATCAAGAAAATTCAACAAAATGAAAAGACTTCACACTTGCTTTAAAATTATAAGAAGGCCAAAAACAAAACCAAAAAGAAAAACAAAGAGAAGAAAAAGATGTTTTTATCTTTTTTCTTTTTAAGGGCACAAATATTTCTTGAGAAAACAAAACTACTAAAGACTTCAAAACCAAATTCAAGCATAAAGAACCTCAAATTTCACAAGCCATCAGAATCATTAATATGATAAGACTTAAAGTGAAAATAGGCTACAAACTCAAATACACTTATCTGAACAACAAAATAAAAATTCTAGCAAACAAGTAATATTTCAAGAAGAACAAGAAAAATTTTCAAGATTGCAAGGACTTTCTAAAAAACAAGAAAAAAACTAAATATGTCAACTTTCAAGAAAGTACGTAAAAGCAATGTAAAGGTTGGGTTATAAGTGAATTGAGACCAATTCCCTGTTCCAAAAGCTCAGAATAGCCAAGAACTTCACTGAGAAGCCTTGAACCCAAACACATACACTAACACTTCACCAAAAAGAAAACCCTAGGTTTACTAGGTTTTTCCACAAATAGTGATAAGAAAATGAAAATCTACAAAAAGCAAGACTCTCCTAGACAATCAATGACTAAAAAGAAGCAATAAAGATCAGGTAAAACCCTTTACTGGACATAGAATTTGAAAAATTCATTCAAAACCAAGCATATGTGACTGTGTCGTGACAGACCTGCATTTATATGTGACTGTACTCAAGGAAACACACTTATACACATGTTTCTTTAGACAAAAATGCATGTGTATGCGACTGTGTGAATTAAAACCCACGTATACAAGATCCATCAAAGAAAAATAACAATTCAGGCCTAATCCAGAAGATCAAACTTTTTGCCTAGATTGCAAACAAGTCAAAGATATTGGAAAAAACAAGAAACCAAACAAGAAGGCCCAGATCAAGAGAGAAACAACCCAAACATGGAAATAAAAGATTGTATCCCCAACGGAGTCTCCAATTCTGTTACGGGATAGGTCACCCTAGGGTCTGGGTTGAGAAATTAGGATTCATGATTTTCAATAATAAATGTAATCAAGGAATCCTTCAGTGTATCATGGTAATTTTTTTGTTCATTATTACGTATTTTGATTATTAATTCTCTTTAGATATTAGAGAACGAAGCAAATTGCAATGGTTGGCAAACACTACATGCATCTCTAAGGTTTCTCTTTGCATGGACATTTCCAATTTTCTAGTGCATACGATATTAGTAGTTTTCTTACCAAGTATAAAATGTTGAACATAAATCTACTCTCAAAAACTATTAATTAACTATTTATGGAAAATCATATGGAGGTGCAAGGAGGCAGAGAAAAATTAGGGTTCAAGCTATTCAATAATAAATGTAATTAGGGAATACTTTAGTGTATCGTGGTAACTTTTTCTTCAATATTTCATATTTTAATTAGTGCCAATTCTTGTCTATGCTACAAAATTTGGGTTTTTGGGTACCTTGTATATGATGTTCCTTGTTATCGATAACTAACACAGGTTGGATATGCCATTTAGGCTCAATTAGAAACTGAGGATGTACCTTCCAATAAATCATGAATGTGAAAGACAACTGACACTTCAACAATCACGGTCCTTGATTTCATATGTTGTGAGTATTCTTAAATATTGAAGCATTTTTTTTTTTCAACGTTTGATGATTTAGGTTTGCTGATTATGTTGCTATAACTTAAGTTTGTTCCTAGTTATAGTGTATCGAATGTAGATCCCCTTCCTTGTCACATTAGTGAGAAATGTGAAATATGAAAAAGTGTTGTGCAGAAGGTGTGGAAGTGCAGGTGTCTATTTCATATCTTCCTCTCATCATACATATTCGTTGCTTCACATATTTTTTCTGCACACTTCCATATCGAGAAACACTTCTTCTATTAATATTACATTACATATTTATGAGAAAGGGTGAAATATAGTTGACATGTAAGAGAGAATAAATTTTCAATGACTGGAAAACACTGCACGCATCTCGAAAGTTTTTTATCTTGAGGAAATTGTGATGTTTTTTTCTCTTTGCATTGGAATTTCTGATTTTTCTATTGTGTGCAATATTAGCACTTTTGTTACCAAAGTCCAATAATTTTTCCCGTTCTTTAAATTTCCATCTCAACTCTTCGCCTTTTGCACCCAAATCCCTATGTGTCTGAAATTTATTATATGTTGTATAACATATTCAATGAAACAAGACAAAATCAACTTAATTGGCTTGAATGTGTTCTAACAGCCAACTTTGCACCCTAGTTTTCAAACCATGTGTCAAAGTATTCATAAATAAAATTTGGAGCAAATTCTTGTAGTCTGATATCAAATACAATGAATTGACATCAACATAGTGGTGGGGACTAGCCTAACCATCAAGTTGCTTCATAGTAGAGGTAGTTGACCACTTCACTACACAATATTTATTTGTGGTTGTCCTAGCATGATTTTCAACTTAGAGTTATTATTGACGACCTATACGCTAATTTTCATGATTACGAAGAATTCATATTTATTTTAGACTGTAAATTTCTGTCAATTAGGGTATGTATATCAATGATATTAAGTAGGAGCAAAGTGCAGAGGACATGGATGAGATGGTTTTGGAATTTCTAGATTTATTTCCACTACTTCTTGTAAACGTTGGATTTGGTATCTTCAATTTCTATTTATTGAGAGTTTACTGTATAACATATTTCACATGAAAAATAGTAATAGTTGGTGATTATATAGGGAACCGAGAAATGTATATTTAGACATTGAGAACGTTATTTATTGAGAGAGTATTTTAAGAACAAAGTGGAAATGGCTAGCAGGGAAGGAAATAAGTTACTTTCATTGATACTATTAAATCACTTGCTCGTACTGATGAGAACTTTCACTGATAGATTTTGTATGAGTGGTATGTGAATCTACCAACGAAAGAGAAGACAAACAACAATATTTGGACTAGTGGACTAGGAAATGCTACATGTGTTCTAGAAGTATTTCATTTCAGAGAAATTGTTTATTTTTGTGCAAACAATTTTGATTCAAAAACATAGAACAATTATTCTAGTAGCAAAGAAGATTTCTCTGAATCCAAAGGAATTTATATGGATATGATTCAAGCTACCAAAACCAAATAAGTGGTTAAAATTTTCGAAAGCAAATAGTTTCTTGGAGTCACAAGCAAGTGGGACTAACGTTATTCGAGAATTCGTTTCCCTAACTTCCCAGGTTCCTTCTGATATTTCCCTCATAGATATTTCTTTGTTTAGATAGCCATTTAGGGACATTTTTTGGCTATGTTCCCATGTGATGGGCCAAGAAACTATAGTGAATTTCCTGAAATGCATTTTTTGTCTACTTTATCACTCATGCAAAAAAGATTGTATATTCGACTAAGCTGATCTCATTTCCAATGAATTAGCTTTTCAATTAGTTAATTTTTCCAGGAGTAATAGATTATTTATGATTGCGTTCTTGATAACAACCCTCATCTACAACCATGTCTTTCACGACCTACCCTATAATCCTAAATTTAATCTCAATGAAAAATCAATGTAGTTCTAGTATACCATACTGTGGAAGCACAAAGCTTCTTTAAATTTTTTTCTAATCCAAGATGTCTTTGTAATTAAAGTAAATTACATGCTTATTCGAAAAGAGCCTTGTCTAATAAATGCACAAGCCCAAATTTTCCTATGGGGAAAAGGGGTGCATGAAGAAAGAGAAAATAATATGGTCACTCAAATTTATGGATTTGAACTTAAGCCATTACTGTTGCCAATTTTTTTTAGAGATAGGTATTTTGTTGTTGAAGTCTTCAAGCAATATTGTGACTGACTAGTTATATTTGAACGCAAAAATAAAGAAAAAAAATTCTCTTCTATTTACTATTGGAGAAGTCACTATGAAGAATGTGACTCACGTTGCAGTGTCTTTAGATTATTTTAACTTAAGTGAAGCTAAATCCCTTGAAGAATTTGAACATAAGGCCTATTTACCGCACATCTAGGTACTGTCAGGTATGGGAATTTGTTTTAAAAAGTTAAAGAGTAATGCTAGGAGAGTCAAAGTGAAAAAATAAAGAGCTTGTAATGGATTTTGAATAAATTGTTGAAGAATCCAACATCGACACAGAAGGAATATACAAGCAAAGAGGTACAAATCCTACACAACAATCTCCACCTTGCACACCTGGTACTGGTATGAGTTCATCTTCCAGTCCAAGGAAGAAAAAGGCCATTGCAAGTGGAAAACTGGTTCACGATGGGCTATAAGGTGGGGGATATGATGAAGAGCCTCCTCAAAGATTCATTCTATATTAGTACATGCAACTAAATAAGCCAAACCCAAAAGTCCCCCTAAAACAAGAAGCATTGATGAATCTATGGAAGTGGAAGTTGACAATGCTATACCACCTGTTTGGTTGAGTGCTTGTTTAGCAAAAAATAAAAATATAATGGACCAAATTATTGAAGAAGTCACTACTTCCAATGACCACCCTATCACATTTCAAAATGAAAACTATGGCTGGGGTAGTAAAAATTTGAGAATTGGAAAAGTAAAGGTTCGTAAGAAAAATGTTATTAATCAAGAAGAAATCGATGTTGATGTGTCTAGGGTTGGAGCCACGAGGCTCATAAATTGCATCAAGCTACTAATGACACACTTGCACAATCTATTGGTGAAAATGAAGCATAAAAATTGCGACTAAAAGCATGAATAAAAGAACTAGAAGATGATCTAAAAAAGGGTCCTTTGTTAATGACTCCACTGGAAATACAAGAACCACCATTGGAAATTTATACCCTTGATAAACCCCATATATTTAATAAACCAGTCAACCTCATTGTAGTTAAATCATATATATCAATAATATATCCAAAATATTGGAAATTATTGAACATTCATGGTAAGAAACTTCCTATCTATGACATTTAGTATAGAGAATTAAGTCATTTTTTGAGTGGGTTAAAATTGATCTTGAGAGAGACAATAATTTCATAGAAAATGTCTTACCTTTAGTTAGAGGCTTGATTTACTCTATGATATAAAGAAAAAAACCAAGGAATCTCGAATGCTAATCGAATGGAGCAATTCAAAGTTGGATGGTCGAAGAGAATCAAAACACTAGAGAACATTATAGCTAAATGTGAAAACATAGAGAGTAGAAGAGATGATTCCTTTCTCAAGGAGGTAGAGAGTTTTTGGGATCTAAACTGTTTGTGCATCACATGCAACTCTGGATTAATTTCGAGAGACACGCTAATGGCTGAGTTGGAGAAGCTAAAATAGTCAAAGGCAATAGAGTTCAATAGTAAATTGATTTTACTATAGAAAAAATTAGCAAATGGATAATCACTTTTGTTAGTTTTAATGAACATAACTCTATCTTGGTTGCACAATTGAAAGAAGAGGATAGGGAAATTGAGGAGGAGATATTCAAAGAACGTGTCAAACATGAGATTATAGTCCCTCCAATGAAAGATTTCATTCAAGCTAAAGTGAAAAAATTCCTTTAAGAAATCATAAATCCAAAAGAAATTTGACAATCAAAAAATCACATTCTATGCTTTCACATATTGTGTGTGTTCTTAAATCTTAGAGCATTCATTTTTCTGTTTACTAGTGTTTCAATATTCAGGTTTGTTGGATATGTTATCATGAACTAAGATAATTCATGCATGTAGTTTCTTGTCTTTCCTTGTAGCTACCTTTTTCACGATAGCCCAATCCCATTTTCCATTAGGACAAATTCATTTACTTTTGTGATTAAGTATAAGGATTTTGATAATTTCATTGGGCACCAAACATTATTCTCTACACTAAAAGCACTTGAAATGGTTTAATATCTAAATGTAAGTTTAGTTACATAATGATTTCCATCAACGATAGCCGCAGGCGCGATCTAAACCGCAGGAGCCGCAGGTCACCGGACACATTGTCACCAGGTTCGGGGCTACGAATTAGGGCTAGACATACGCTGCAGGAGATACAGGCTCACGGAAGTCTCGCCGACCGGACAGCGCAAGAACCGGATAGGAGGAATCGGCGATCTGGATGCCCAGATATCCGACAGTTGACAGGGACTGCGGTTATCTATCAGTTGACCGGCATGGAGAATACCGAGGAAATGGAGCTGGTTGATTATTCAGCGGACCCACTTGAAGACTTCACCATTTTTGGAAACCCTAAACAACCTCCTGCACCTGCTGCTCCATGCCTCGCCGTTCAGCAATCTAATCCTATGGTTTCCCTGCAAAGCTCGCCCATTCAGCCCGCATTGGAGGCACCTCCCCTCTCTCCTGGAACCGCCCTCCTCTTATCATCCTACCTGCCCGATGATTTCGCTATCAATTTCCCCTCACCGCCCTGTAGCATTGAACCCTCCGTTCCATTGATAGCTAGGGCTGAGGAAATTCCCCCTATTACTTCAGTTGATATCCCTCCTGTCGCCGATCTTGCGGGGGTTAGGGCCGATGAACACCAACCCTCTGCTCATGCATCGAATCCCTCCGGTGCCGATCTATTAAGTCATCCCCGAGATAGCAGGCCGTCGGGGCAAATCCCCTTGAGTACTGTGGATAACAGGCCCTCGGGCAGTTTCAGTACCCCAGCCAATCACCCCCATCCTGTTAAACCCTCTGTGGGGGTCGGGTCATCAAATCCGCTCGTGGATCACCCCACAGCTCCACGCTCAAAGAAGACTAAGTGTATCAGAGAAATCGCAAAGGACATTTCAGTATCATTTGGTGATCCATCCAACTTTGATGAGTCCATGGCACTGGCTCAAACGACTCTGGTAGGCCACGTGAGAGGGCGAATTTTCACGGCAGAAAGACTGAAATCTTGGGTAAAAGAAATTTGGGGAGAACTGTTCTCGGAGTTGCCAGAGGTACAAAGGTATCCTAGAGGCTGGTTCTCACTCCATTTCGCAAAAGAGGAGCATACGAACACCGTCCTGGCATAGTACTGGCACATAGAATTGGCACCAGTACTTTTGAAAAGATGGAGCCCTCTATTTGACCCGGAACGTGAGCAGATCGGTGCAGGACCTATTTGGGTTCGATTGCCAGGGCTTCCTCTACAATACTGGACGGAGGAGGCATTCATAAAGATTGGGAATGCACTGGGAACATACCTTGACCATGATCGATCATACAAGGAGTCAAATGATCAGCTTATGGCCAGAATTTTGGTACATCTGGATACCAGGGAAGGACTCGTGGGTAAAATGACCCTGAGATGGGGGAAATTCAGCAGAACTCAGATATTGGATTATGAAGGAGTCCCCTTCAGATGTAACTGCTGTCACCAAGTTGGACATGTTTATAAGGATTGCCCATTAATCAGTCAGAACGGTGCAACTCAACAAGCTCAACCGGACCCGGTCAGGGCTCCCCCAACTTCGCCGCACCTTCCAAGGAATAATGCTCCTCCATCAAATCTTCATTCACCAAATATCAGTACGGAGCCCCGAGGAACTCCTGCAAAAGTGATTCAGCATTCAATTGGTCCGATTGCACCTCCATTGACCCGGGCGCGGGCTGCAGCAGCGGCAGCGAAGGATCCGGGTAATATTACTATCTCTCATTCTATATCATCTATCTCACCTGTGTTCAATGATTCATCTGCATGCACTATGGCACATTGTGATATCCCTCCTCCTCCCCTGACGATCTCACCGGCTCCGCCTTCCCTGCCACTCTCTTCTCCCCCCCTCTCGCCCATATCACCTCGGTCGAATTCATCTCACCCCTACTCCCTTCGTCCGCGGGCTCCCCGCCCGGTGGCATCTGAAACCATTGCTGGACTGGGCATTGTCCCCCTTGATGTTTGGTACCACTCCTCCCGGGGTCGTAAATCAAACCTCAATAAATCCATTAGACATGTGGGCGCAGAAGTTGCTGCTGGGCATCAAGCCACCATTTTAGGGGTCCTTAGAGCGACAAATCCCCCCAAGGTTGGACCACCATGAAGTACATCTCCTTCAATTGTAGGGGGATGGCAAGCGCCCCAAAACAGCTTGCCCTTAAACGACTTTTTGAGGTCGAGTCACCGGATGTCATTATGTTACAAGAAACCCTAGGATCGGCAAATCATTGCTCTCGTACACTAGCCTCTGTAGGGGCTCGATGGCAATTCATAGCCATGGATTCCTTGGGAAGATCGGGAGGTCTGGCGCTCGGTATTAACCCCAGCACGATTAAGCTGGTATCATCCTGGGGCGGACAGGGATTCCTAGGAGTAGACATCATCTCCATTGATCTCAGGCTTCCCTTCTGAATAATCAACATATACGGCCCTTGTCATCAGAGGGAAGAATTCTGGAGAAAACTGCTCAGCTGCAACCTTCTATCACACGAGCACACCATCATCGGGGGAGACCTGAACTTCTCCCTGGGCTTCAATGAGTCTTGGGGTGAGGCGGCCCAGATTGACCCCATTACAAACTTCATGAGACAATTATTGGAACAACACGATTTCATTGATATCCCTGTTCAGAAGCTGCAGCCTACTTGGAGAAATAGAAGAAATGGGGAGGCAGCCTTGGCCAGAAGATTGGATAGATTCCTCATGAAAGAACCTCTGATTAACCGGCTGCATTCATACAAACAGTGGGTAAGTAGTGGAGGCATCTCAGATCACACTCCTATAGTTTTGGAAATTCGAGGACCGGAACAGAAACCAAAGGCGCCATATAAATTCAACCATCTGTGGCTACAGGATCCTAGTTTCATCAACCTGATCACATCTTTCTGGAGGGATCATCCCATTGATAGAGAATCTTCATTGGCAAGGGGATTCATAAAAAACCTAACAGAGTTAAAACATTTAGTGATCAATTGGGCAAAAGAGAAAAAGAAGACTGAAGATGAGCAGCTTATCAAGGTGGAGGACGAATTGAAGGGCCTTCTGGACGAGAGAAATCTAGGGTTCCTCACACAGAATGACAAAGCCCGACTGGTGGATCTGGAAAATCAGAGGAATGCAATCCTTAAGGGAAGGGAGGAATCCATCAGACTCTGCAGTAGAGCTATATGGCTGAAAGCTGGAGATGAGAACTCCAGATTCTTCCATAACTTTTCCAAAGGAAGGAAAGTGGCAAATACCATTTGGAACCTCCCCCTCCCCGAGGGAGGACAAGCTGATACATTCAACAAGCTATCCAACTTGGGTACCACACATTTCAGAAACCTATACAAGAGCCCTGTGGGTGCAAATCTGGCGGAAATCATCAATGTGGCCTCCAAATTCCCAAGATTTGTAGAAGACGAAGATTTAGAGGATCTAGAAGCCCCTGTCACCATGGCAGAACTGGAAAGCACCATTAAATGGTTCAAGAAGGAGAAGAGTCCGGGACCGGATGGTTGGACTATAGAGTTTTACTCTGCATTTTTTGAGCTTCTGGGAGGAGACATCCTCAAAGTTGTTGAGGAGAGAAGGACCACGGGAAGTATCTATCATGCCATTAACTCTACATTTATTGCCCTCATCCCTAAATCCGACAATCCACCATCCTTCGATGACTTCCGCCCCATATCTCTCTGTAATGTGCTCTACAAGATTATATCTAAGATCATAGCTAACAGGATCAAGCCCATCCTCTCCAGGCATATCTCTCCACAACAATTTGCCTTTCTAGAGAATCGACAGATACATGAAGCCATAGGATCAGCACAGGAAGCAATCCACTCCATCTGGACAAAACACCTCAAATGTATTCTGCTGAAAATTGATCTCTCCAAGGCATTTGATCGTGCTAGCTGGTTGTACATCAAAATGATCCTCATTCATATTGGCTTCCCTCATTCATTAATAAATTGGATAATGGCTTGCATCACCTCCCCCACCTTCAATATTCTGATCAATGGATCTGCCTCCCACTTCTTTCGCTCTAAAAGAGGACTCCGTCAGGGCTGCCCACTCTCGCCATTACTCTTTCTCTTGGTAATTGAAGCTCTTAGTAGGCTCCTGATTACTACTAACAGGGAGGGTAATATCCGGGGCCTTAAAATATCAGACGTCTGCTACCTTACCCATCTCCTTTTTGTGGATGATGTCTTGATATTACTGGATGGAAGTATACAGGATACAACAGCATTCTCTTGCCTGCTCGACCTGTTCTCAAAAGCAACAGGGATGGAAGTAAACAGATCAAAATCCACCATCACTATGGTTGACACCACTGTAAATGAATCTCATGCTGCTAGAACGACTTTTCCATATTCCCACCAGCCTCTGGATAGAGGGCTCAAATACCTGGGGTACTGGCTCAAACCGACAAGTCAGAAGATTGCTGACTGGGTATGGCTCGTGGCGAAAATAGAAAAAAGATTATCATGCTGGAGTCACAGGTATCTCTCAAGGGCAGGGAGACTAATCCTGATAAAAGTTGTTCTGGAAGCAACCCCTGTATTCTGGATGGCTATGGCATGGATACCCCGGAACATATTGGCAAAGCTGCAACAATTATGCAATCGATACCTATGGGCAGGGAATCAAGACAAACGAATCTTCACATGGATCGGATGGAATAAGATAGCCCTGCCCAAGAAGTGGGGAGGTTGGGGGCTGAAGGATCTCCCGATATTTGCAAAAGCACTGGCCGGAAAAATGGGATGGGCCCTCCTAACTTCCCACAGCCTATGGACAAACATCACTTTCCATAAATATATCTGGCCTCACAGCATCATAGATTGGGCTAGATTGCCTTCTTGGAACAAAGCATGTATATCATCGATTTGAAAAGCCCTTCTGCACTCCTTACCACTCATCAGGGATAATTTAGTATGGCGCATCAGAGACGGTAACAGTGCAAGAATTGGACTGGATCCTTGGACCGAAAGTGGTGGCAGACATACACTCCCTCAAGAGCTAATTGCATTTCTAGCAGCACAAAACATAAAGGTCATCTCGCAGATAGCAGATCCAGCCCAATCTGATATATTTCACCAAGCATGGAAATCGGCAAATCAATTAAATATCCCGAGAAGATGGCATACCATATGGGATGAGTACAGAGATGCATTAACGGAAGCACATATCCGCATCTCGGAGGGGCCGGATGAACTGGTATGGCATCGAGCAGAGCACGGGGTATACACACCAAAGGAAGGCTATATATACCTCATCGAACATCGAAAGCCTGGAGAAATCGTAAGTTGGTGGCAAAACATATGGAAATGCGCCGCATCCCCCCGATCGAAATTATTCAGTTAGTGCATTCTAAGGAACAAAGTCCCCACAGGTGATCAGCTTGCGAAGAGAGCCATACACGGACCTACTTGGTGTGTACTCTGCAAGGAAGCATCGGAATCGACAGAACATATATTCATGAGATGCCGAGCAACATTAGACCTGTGGCGAAACCTCAGGGCGCATATAAATTACACAGGAGAATGGGAGGGACAGGACATCACTAGTGCATGGAATGAATGGGAAAAGAAAAACAAAGGGACCAAAGTGATAAACCTCCCCATCATTATTAACTGGGCTATTTGGAAATCAAGAAACCGAGCCATTTTTGATGAGAAGCCCATCCACTGGTCCTTACTAGAAGCTAGCATTGTTGCTGCCCTGAAGGAGCTGCCCGATCCTACCCCTCCGCCTTCTCGACAACCTGCTCCGCCTCCACCCATCGACCCAAGCATGCCTTGGGCTTTCTTTGACGGTGCTGCAAACCAACAAAGCTGCGGAGGTGGTTTCATACTCTATGTAACAGAGAACCATCATTACAACATCAAGGCTAGCCTGGGAGTCGGAACAAACAACTATGCTGAACTGATTACACTTCGACACCTACTACACTTTGCATTAAGACACCATTGCATTAACATCAATATTTATGGAGATTCTCATATCATTGTAAATTGGATTAATGGCACAACTATATGTCACATGCACTCTCTCAGCACTATTCTACAAGAAGCACTCGATCTCAAAGCAGCTTTTAACCATATTTCTATCTCTCATATATACAGGGAACAAAATAAGGGTGTCGAAAAACTTTCCAAGGAGGCAGCGCTGATGGACAGAGGACTATGGGAGATTACAGAGATTAATGATCAATAGGAGCAAAAATTCTATCATCGGCCATACATAGATCCAGGATACCCAACCCTGGATCCGCAAATAGATCACTAAATATATTTATGTTTTGACAGCTCTCTACAGACAATACTGCTATTTTTGGATTTTTGTTAAGATGAACAGCATAATAGAAATGAACTGATAAGCATGCCCTGCGTGGTACTGCACAGACAGCTTTTGAAGAAACTCTGTATTTAACAGACAATATGTAAAACTGCTTATTATTGAAATATATATTGATTTTTCCAGGGGAAAAAAAAAAGATTTCCATCAACACATGCCTTCCTTTCCCCAAATACCTTTGTTTCAAAGATAAATTATCATTTATTACATGTATTTTATTTATTATAGAAAAACTATTGTTATTTTCAAGAATGCAGGTAAAAATAGTTAAAGAGAGAAGATGCTAGAAAAACATAATGAATGAGTTGATAAGATGAGGTATCAAAATATTCTCATTACCAATATACGCAAACTTTGGGAGAAAAATATCGATCACCATAAATCATGGGTTGCAAAGTTTGTATTGAATTTTGGTGCCAATTCTGATTACTCTATTCCAATTATGAGTCCATTTACCAATTTTGTAAAGAATTATGAGATAACATTTTGCATAAGATCTTGTATAGGTTTAAATTTTGTGGCGTTGTCCAAAATCATTAATTGAACCTAAGTTTTATAAGATATGGTTTAAGATTTTATATTATACCTAATGTTCTCTAATTGATCACAATGAAAATGAACTTTTGATTACACTATTCCAATTTTGAGATTGTTTACCAATATTGTGAGGAATTCAAAGATAATGTTTTTCATAAGATATTATATGAGTATAAATTTTGTAGCATTGTCCAAAAACATTAATTGAACATAAGTTTCGAGCATATGCTTTGAGCTTTTATATTGTATCCAATGTTTTGTAATTGATCACAATGAAAATGAGCGTTCGACAACAATTTTGAATCTCAAATATCTATTATGTCTGTAGTATTTATTTTAATCATAGCTATGATGATTGGAATTTGAATATGGATACAGTTCTTATTATAGTAATTGTGCTGGTTACTATTCAAGACTTCCCAAGCACAAAGATTGATTATTTTGTTCGAATTCTAAGTTTGTTCACCAATTTTGTGATTTTTTTTTAAATAATGCTTTGCATAAGTTTTTGAGGATATGCTTTGATATTTTATATTGTATCTAATGTTTTGTTATTGATCAGAATCAAAATGAATATTCGAAAAATACTTCTCAAGCACAAATACTGATTATTTTTTTCCAATTCTGAGTCTGTTCCTTAATTTTGTGGAGAATTACGACATATTGTTTTTCATAAGTTTTTGAGGATATGCTTTGAACTTTTATATTATATCTAATGTTCTTTTATTGATGAGAATGAAAATGAACGTTTGACAATATTTTTGGATCTCAGATATCTTTTATGTATTGAAAAATTATTTTAATCATAGCTATGATGATTAGCATTTAAATCTAGATACAATTTTTGTTATTGTACTTTGTTGGTTTCTATTCAAGATTTCTCAAGCATAAAGACCCATTAATCTATTCTAATTTTGAGTTTATTCACAAATTTTGTGAAGAGTTTTGAGATAATGTTTTGCATAAATTTTTGAGGATATGCTTTGAGCTTTTATATAATATCTAATGTTCTGCCATTGATCAGAATGATCTAAAAAAATTTAATTAAGTAATTAATGTCAATTTGAACCGAATTTACTACTTCTGAATCTATGTTTGTGTTGCATGCATCAATTACGTGTAAGAGTAAATCTCTCTATGCTTCTGCAATTGCAGAAGGGGTCAAATAATGGTTTTTCCTTTAAGCCGACACATGCTTTACATGTGAAACTATTTATTTTTGCACAAAATTTATCTTATCACATGACTTTATTCCACATACATTCTTGCATGGCACAACTCTTTCTCTTCATTACACATACTCACTTCTACAGGTTCGCACACATTTTTGTCTCCACACACTTCTTCAGTGCACCTATATTTTGCAAAGCACTTATTCTACACTTATGTACACATTATCCCCTTGGCACATTTGTTTCACACATTTTAATCATGCGCAACACTTTTCTTGAACTTGATTATAAATTGATTATCTCCATATTTGTTCCAATTTCTGCAAAGCTGTGAAACTTACCTTTTCTCCTTTACACATGCAATATATGTTGTTTGCATATGCACTTTAGCTCTACACAAATCTTATTTTGACAATATTTAACTCATATATGCCTCAACTTCACACATGTCATATTGCACACATCCCTTAGGCTTGAGAAATGTCTACAATAATATTTTAATTTTATAGGGCACAGGAAACTCTCTAGGAGGTTGGGTCGATAATCAAAGAAATATGTGTAAAATATTTAGTCAAATTCCGAAAAAATACATCGGTGCCCATTTTCCCCTCTGCACATTATTTAACTCATAGATGTGTTAGCTATGAACATGTCTTATTATGCACATCCCTTACTTTCACCAATATTAGTGTTAATAATGTTTTTTAATTAAAGACACTTGTTGTTGGGTGTGGAGCTTGATTATCGTTTTGATTGTTCAAAGGTTTTTTTCTTTAGTTGTGATTAGATCCCAGTCCCTAACAGGGGGATGTGGGGGGGATGCCCCCCCCCCCCCACCTTGGCAGGGGTTCAATACTAGCACCTCTGAAGCAAAAAATAGATGAAAATTTTCCTTGTAAAATATTGTAATTTCATAGTCAATATAGGTCGTTCATTAGGTGAAATATATGATGGTAGAAGTTATGTTAATTTAGGGTTTTTTTTCCCCTAGAAGGAAACCCTTGGTTTATATGAGGGAATTGTATTGTGATTGTGCATTATTATTTTGTGTGAAGAAAAGAGTAAAGACTATGTAAAAGCGAAGAGGAAATTACAAAATATTTACTATAGGTTGTATCTCTTGATTTTGCTAGATAATATAAAAGGAAGGACCGACTGTTTCTCCATGGATGTAGCCCAAATGGGTCAACCATGTATATTTGTGTCACTCTTGTTTTATGTTTTTATGTGTATTTTTTCCGCAATATTTTATGTGTTACATTGCTATGTTAATTAATTTCTAACAACTGGTATCAGAGTCGAAGGTCTATTTGGCTAATAAACTCGTAGGAAAGAAGGATTTTTTGTTTGAGTGGGAGCAGTGGCGGAAGATGGTAGGTTTAGGGTTGAGAAATTCAATGGCAAAAACTACTAGCTATGGAAGATGAAAATGGAGGATTATTTGTATCAACAATCTATTTACCTACCATTGAGTGGAAAGCAAAGAAGCTGACAAGTATGACCAACAAAGAATGGGAGATTATTGAGAGAAAGGCACTAAGAACAATACGACTATTCCCGACAATGTCGATGGCCTTCAAAATTTAAAAGGAAACGAAAACAGAGGGTCTAATGACAACATTGGGCAAACTATATGACAAACCCTTGGTGTCAAACCAGGTATTTCTTATGAAAAGTTTCTCTAATATGAAGATATCAAAAGGTGGTTCTGTTGTTGATCGTTTAAATGAATTTAACAAAGTTACTAATTAGTTAAATTATGTAGGGGTTAATTTTGATGATGAAGTTAGGGCTCTACTATTTCTATGCTCATTGCAAGAAAGTTGGAATGGCTTATTCATGGCCATCAGTAATTCTATCTTTGGATCTAGTACTTTAAAGTTTGATGATGTTGTTGGTTTTATCCTTAGAAAGGGAATGTGATGGAAAAGCTCAGTGAGATAATAGGTAATGATTTGTATGAAAATACTAGGGTAAGAAAGATAAATAGAGGAAAGAACCTAGGACACCGCAGTAAGCCAAGGAAAGACATATCTGAATCTAGATCAGGGATAGTGTTCTGGAAATGTGGGAAGAAAGGACAACTGAAGAAAGACTGTAAATATCGAAAGTGAAAAGAAGAAGATGGACAATAAGAGAACAATCATGAAGCGAATGTGACAGGTGTTGTGTTGCAAGATGCTTTGATCCTTTGATTATAAAATATTATTGATGCTTGGGTGGTATATTTAGGGGCTTCATTCCATGCCACACCTACTAGTAAACATTTTCATGAGTATGTTCAAGGAGATTTTGGACAAGTTCGTTTGGGTGATGATAAACCCTTGAAATCATTGGAATAGGTAAGGTTTTTATAAATAAATAGAATGGTAATTAATGGCTATTGAAGGAGGTAACAAATGTTTCATATCAATAAGGCAGTTGGGAGGTGTAGGTTGTGTAACTACATTTACAAACAAAACTTGGAATGTCACTAAAATAGCATTGGTAATAGAAAAAGGAAAAAAGGTTGGTACAGTGTATTTATGCAATGGTATTTCTAATTCTACTAATGCTTTAACCTCCACTAGAGAATATACAACATTGTGGCATCATAGGCTTGTGCTCATGAGTGAGAAGGGGATGCGGATTTTTCACTCAAGAAATTTTTTGCCATGTTTGATGCATGTTGATTTCGATTTCTGTGAGAATTGTGCTTATGGAAAACAAAAGAGAGTCATATTTCTAAGAATTTGGAAAGAAAAGAAGAGCAAAAAATAGAGCTTGTACATACAAATGTATGGGGACCTGCTTAGGTATAATCTCTCAGTGGCTTTTGCTATTATGTTACTTTTAGTGATGATGCAACTAGGAGAACTTAGGTTTATTGTATTCGAAATAAATTTGACGCCTTTGATATTTTTAAGAAATGGAAATCTTTGCTTGAGAATGATACATGAAAGAAGTTGAAGTGTTTTATATTGATAATGGAGATGAATACTAAAGCAAGGAGTTTGATAATTATTGTTCAAACCATGGAATTCATAGAGAAAAGATAGTTCCAGGAACACCACAAGAAAATGGTGTGTCAGAAAGGATGAATAAGACAATCATGGAGCGTGCCAGGTGTATGAGATTGCATGCATAATTACCCTTATACTTTTTGAAATATGTTGTAGATAATGTTTTTTATCTAATAAACAGGGGGCCTTCAAGTTCCTTGGATAGTGGTATTCTAGAGGAGGCATGGATAGGTAAAAAGGTAAACTACTTATTTCGAAATACTTTATTTGTGAAGCATTTGTCCACATTAATAAAGAAAACAAAACAAAGCTTCCGGCAAAATAAAAAAAGTGTATCTTCATTAGATATGGTGTTAATGATTTTGGTTATTGCTTATATGATTATGAAAACCATAAAATCATCAGAAGTAGAGATGTGGTATTCAATAAAAGGGATTTGTACAAATATTAGTTGCGGGGAAAGAAACAGGAAAAATAAAACACATAATACACAGTGCTTGATGAGATCACTGTTGAAATGTGGCAACAAGAATATTCCAATTTTAATTTGTCCTTGAATTAAAATAAAATTTAGTCTTACCAGCTACCTGGAAATAATTAATTAATTCATTTTGAATTAATTAGTTGGGGAAATTCAAGTTAGAAGTCTTTATGAATTCATGCAACTGTTATCCCTTAAATTAAGGAGATAAGGTCGAGATATATTTGAGTTGTAATTAGTTAACTCATTTTACTGTGTTAAGTCCAGTTAAATTAGTTCCAAACTCTTTGAGGAACTACTTGTGAGTTATCAGTCTGTTGATGCATGCATGCACTCAACTAGTGTACTCCAGATAAATGAAGATTCCCTCATCAGTAACTCATGCATGTCTATTCTGAGAAAGACCCAGTTGATATTAAAGACAAGGATAGTGTACTATCAGTTGCATGTGTTTTTTTATAAAGAAAACTCATGCATGTAGAGATGAATAATTCCTTGAGGATTGCGCAGTCCTAACAATGTGTGAGAGAAGTGTTCCACTTGGTGAGGTAGAATCATCCACTAGGAACAACGAAAGGAAATAGGAGCTTGGAGGGTAGAGAGGAAGGCTTGTGAGAAGCCAGGATTGCCTGTGAGAATCTGTGAGGATTGTATTGAGAGCTGGCTAGCTGTGAGAGCTAAGGCTTTGTATAATTCCTATGTATTTCCACCTTGTATGATAATACAGATAGTAGGGTCTTTAGCTGAGGCTTTCCCCGAAGTATTCTCATGTGTATTGTGCATTGATTCTTCTTCTTCTGGTTATATGTGTTCAGCTCGATCTTTAAGCTTCCGCAAATTGATAGTAGAAGTAGGTTATAGTATTCTGCATTGATTTATATTGCATTATCGAGTTAACATACAACAGAATTTCTACAGAGCTGGATTTGTAGAGAGAATTTCTACAATCACAGGGAAAGTAAAATTAAAGGTGTCAGGAAATTATAATGATCAACAAGACGAAGAAGAAGAAGAAGAAGTAAAATAGTAGTATGCACGTCAAACTCCTACTAGTGTTGTTAGAAAATCTATCAGGTTAAGTAGACCCCCTGAATGATATTCTCCTTCATTATATTATGTATTGTTGACTGATTATGGTGAACCAAAAGGATATCAAGAAGCAATATAGGTAGAAACCAGGAAGAAGTGGGAGAAAATCATGAAAGAATATATGGACTCCTTGGTACATAACCAGACTTGGGACATAGTTAGGTTGCCTACAAGTAAAACAACATTGTAGAATAAACGGGTTTACAGGTTGAAGGAAGAAGTTGGAGGAAAATAGAGGTATAAAGCTAGACTTGTGGTGAATGGGTTTGAACAAAAGAAAAGTATATACTATGATGAAATATTTTCTCCTCTTGTTAAAATGACATCATTCATAACTATTTTAAGTCTAGTGGTAGCAAAAGATTTGTATCTTGAATAGTTAAATGTAAAGACATCCTTTCTCCACGGGGATTTGGAGTAAGAGATATATATGTAAAAACCAAAATGGTATGAGGTCAAAGGGAAGGAGAAATTAGTGTGCAAGTTATAGAAGAGATTGTATGGCTTAAGACAGACTCCAAGGCAGTGGTATCTAAAATTTGATAGGTTTATGTTTGAAAAAGGTTATACTAGATGCATTAGAGAAATTTTGAGGTTGAAATGGGCCTCAAAACAAAAATGTACAACCAAAATCAACTTTATAAGAACCAATAGGATTCAAGATGATGATGTCAACCATGGGGGATGATTCATCTTTTTTGGATTAAAAAAGTAAACAGATAAAAAAATATAAGAATAAAAAAACTACTTTTTGAACTCATATTTTCAACTTATCTCCCTTTACTCAAATTTTAAATGGGAGCACTCGTTGGATGTGGATTTTAATTCCTCATCCAAGGAGTACCCATTTTTCATACTTTCAATGGACCCTACTACATGAAAAATAAGAAATACATGGAAAATGTGATTGAAATAACGTTTTTCATGTATTTCTCATTTTTCGCATAACAAATTCCATCAAAAGTATGAAACATGGGTACTCCTTGGATGAGGAATTAAACTCTACATCCAATGAGTGCTCCCGCTCGAAATTTGAGTAAAACTGTAGGAAGAGAAGTTGAAAATATGAGTTGAAAAAGTAGTTTTTTCCTTTTTCCCTCTAAAATTTGATGATGTAATATAAACTTATTTTATTATTTCCACTATTATTTTATAATATTCCTTAGGAGGTTCATTTTAGACATCAATATTTCTCTAGTGTCACTCTGACCACTGTATTTATCGTAAGAAACAAAATGATGGTAAACATATTATATTGCTATACTTATGTAGATAGTGGGGTTTTTAGCTGAGGCTTTCCCCGAAGTATTCTCATGTGTATTGTGCATTGATTATTCTTCTTCTGGTTATATGTGTTTAGCTCGATCTTGCTTGATCTTTAAGATTCTGCAAATTGATAGTAGAAGTAGGTTATAGTATTCTGCTTTGATTTATATTGCATTATCGGGTTAACCTACAGCAGACTTTCTACAGAGCTGGATTTGTAGAGAGAATTTCTACATGGTATCGGAGCCAAGTTTATCAGAGCTATGAACAGTATACTGAGAAGAGAATTCGAAGTTTGAAGTTCGGGGTTACAGGTGCAAATCGAACAAATATCATACTTCAAGGTTGGCCAATGGCATTCTATGGCTTGAGACTTGAGTATGCCTTGGAAGGTAGATCGAATTACATAGCATGGAAAGATAGAATGGAGGCTTTATTAGAAGACAATGGCTTGAAGGATTTCATTGATCAAGAAATCCCAAAGCCAGCTTCAACTAATGCACAATTGCTGGCTGAGTGGAAGAAGTGTGTGGCGAAGGCGAGACAGATCATCCTTGAGGGAGTTCGAGACCATATTGTCTCAAGCCTCCATAGGAAGGATACTCCATTTCTAATGTGGAAGACATTGAAGGACCTCTACTAGAACAATAACAACTAGAGGAAATTGGCACTCAAGGATAAGCTTCAAAGAGTCAAGATGGAGAAGGGCGATACTATTTCCACATATCTAAACAAGCTCACCACCTGTAGAGATGAGCTTGGTAGTGTGGGAATAACTACTTCCGATGATGATATGGTGAGCCTCGCTCTCGTTGTCCTTTCAAAGAGTTGGAATAGCTACTAGGAATCTGTGAATGGAAGGGAGAAACTACTAGATTAGGAATGACTATGGTCGGATGTTATGTAGGAGGAGATAAGGAGGAGCACATGAGATGGTTCTTCATCCAAGAATGATGATGAAGAAAATATGGCCTTAGCAAGTAAGGCAAGGAAAGGGAAGGGAAATACTTCCCATTCCAAATCGAATTCTTCTCATGGAGGGAAGAAGGGTGAAAAGTCTAAAGTAAGATGCTTTAATTATCATGAGATGGGACATTATGTAATTAATTTCCCATCGAAGAAGTCCAAGAAGGGATCCTCGAAAGGATCAGAAAATGAGGCATTAGCTTCTCAGTTCGAAATGGACTTTACCCTCATCTCATGCATGGTGTCATCGATGATGGGTTGTGTTTGGTATCTTGAAAGTGGAGCCTCATTCCACATGACCGGTGATAAAATTTTATTCAGTACCTTGGAGGAGAAAGACCTCAAGATGCACATAGAGATGGGTGACAATGGAAAGTATAATGTTTCAGGAGTGGGCATGGTTGCTTTTTAGAGGGAGCTTGGACCTCCTCTCACCTTAACAAATGTGATGTATGTGCCTGGATTGAAGAAGAACTTGGTATCGATCGCGATGTTGGAGGACAAAGGCTACGATGTTGTCTTCAGTAAAGGAAAGGTGTTCCTAAGACACGTAACCACAGTTCATACCAAGAGGATTGGGATTTGGGTGAAGAATCTCTATAAACTAGAGGTATATGATTATGCAGCATTGAGTATGAAAGAAGAATTGATGCAAAGCCAAGACATTGGTGAGTTGTGGCACATGTAGTTGGACCATTTGCATCATGGGGCTTTGAAGATAATGCAACAGATATCTACAGGACTTCCTAAAGGTAAACTTGAGAAAGTTGACACATGCAAAGGTTGTACCTTGTGAAAATACACCAAGTCTTCCTTTCATGATCGAGACAGTCGAGTAAAGGCTATCTTAGAGCGAGTTAACACTGATGTGTGTGGACCATTCTTGACGGAATCCATAATGAAGAAAAGGTATTATGTGATTTTCATTGATGATTATTCTCTTAAATGCTGGATTTATTTCATGCAGAAGAAGCACCAAACCTTCATATTGTTTTGTGAGTTCAAAGCTTTGGTCGAGAAAGAGTCAGGGAAGAAGATCAAGGCCTTGAGAAGCGAAAACAGTAGAGAATATGTCTCTTAAGAGTTTAAGGACTTCTATGCAGCGGAAGGAATTAAATGAGAGTTGACGGCACCTCATAACCCATAGCAGAATGGGGTGGCTAAGAGGAAGTACAAAACTATTGTAGGGGCAGCACGAGAAATGATGCATGACCAAGGCCTACCACTTCACTTGTGGGTTGAGGCATGCAACACAATTGTCTATTTGCAGAATAGAAGCCTGCATCACATACTTGGGATGAAGACACCAAAGGAAGCTTTCTCCGATAAGAGACCAGATGTGGGTCACTTCAGGATCTTTGGCTCATCAACATATTTCCATGTGATAAAGGATGCATGGAAGAAGCTTGAGCCAACAGAAAATTTGGGGATACTTGTGGGGTACACTGATACACCTCACAACTATCGGGTGTACTTTCCTACCAGTCGGAGGACAATGGTTTGCAGAGATCTCAAGTTTGGTAAGCAGAAGGCCATGCAAGTTTCCCTTGAGAGGGAGCTCCAACTACAAGCTATGGAGGAACTATTGGTTCCTAAGGAGGAGGAGCCTTAGACTGATGTGGAGCAGCCGCAGGCAGAGGTTCCAGGAGTGGAGACATCCACTCAAGCAGAGTCTTCCAGAGATGGATGGAAGGGAACAAGAGAAGCTGATAGATTGTTGCAGGATGTGAGAGAGAATGTGGGAGCACCATTTTCTCAGTGCAGACAGAGAAGGTCATCTGAGAGGTACACTGGATACATGGACCTTGCTGGGGAATGTGTTGAGACTGAGCCATCTTCCTTTGAGGAAGCAATGCAATAGCCAATTTTGGTTGATGCTATGGTGGAGGAGTATGACTCCATAGTTCGTAACAGTGTTTGGGACGTGGTTCCGAGACCAGAGAACAAGTCAGTTGTGAGTTCCTGTTGGATTTACAAGGTAAAGCAAGCTACTGATGGTAGTGTGGAGAAGCATAAGGGAAGATTTTTTGCCCGTGGCTTTTCACAGGTCGAGGGGATTGACTATAATGAGACTTTTTCTCCTGTTGCAAGGTACTTATATATCAGATCTATGTTGGAACTATCAGGACAGGTGGGTTGGAAGACTATCAGATGGATGTGAAGATTGCATTTCTCAATTGCCAGACTGAGGAAGAGGTGTACACAGAGCAGCCAGAAGATTTTGAGATCTTCGATCTTGAGTCGCATGTGTGCCAACTCAAGAGAGCGTTGTACGGGTTGAAGCAAGCACCTCGTGCTTGGTACACCAGAATAGACAACTATTTCACTGGGTTGGGCTTCACAAAGAGTGAAGCGAATGTGAACTTGTACCACATCATGGTGAAAGGTAAGTTGTTGATCATTGTACTTTATGTTGATGATCTCATATTGACTGGTGATGATCAGTTGATCATGTCTTGCAAGGAGGACCTTGCAAGAGAACTCGAGATGAAAGTCATGGTTCTCATGCATTACTTCCTTGGCATGGAAGTGTGGCAGAAGGATGGGGAGTTGTTTATGTCTCAGGGCAAGTATGCCAACAAGATACTTAGGAGATTCCAAATGGAGAAGTGCAAGCCCATGCAGACTCCTCTAGCAAGTAATTGGAGGAAGGAGGATGCTACTTCAAGAGAATTAGTAGAGGCTATTGTGTACAGGCAACTTGTGGGTTCACTGATGTACTTAGTGAACACACAACCAGATTTGTGCTATGCGGTGAACCAGCTGAGTCAAGCGATGTTTCAGCCTACCAAGATGTTTTGGAAGGCGATAGAGCATGTATTGATATACCTCAGAGGCACATCTCAGTATGGATTATCGTATAGACGGACAGAGGGAGTGAAGCTGCAGGGCTTCACTGATGTACTTAGTGAACACACAACCAGATTTGTGCTATGCGGTGAACCAGCCGAGTCAAGCGATGGTTCAGCCTACCAAGATGTTTTGGAAGGCGATAAAGCATGTATTGATATACCTCAGAGGCACATCTCAGTATGGATTATGGTATAGACGGACAGAGGGAGTGAAGCTGCAGCAGCATTGTCAGTGATGATCTTCTCAGGGCAGCCAAATCTAGAAAGGATATTGCACTCGAGGAATTGGATAATGATGGTGTCATTGGCTTGCCTACATGGGATGGCCTCAATCCACTTAGTGAAATAATCGGTGGCTGTTAAGATCCACTTATGCTGGCCTGAGGAAGAGGGATGGATTTCTCCAATGAAGTCAAGACCCCATTGTTGAAAAGGATTCTCGGTTGAGATGGGTTTCAGAGGCAAGGGGAGCAGCTTTCTCTTGCCTTCAAAGATTTGGCAATTGTGGCATGAGGTGGCAAACTTCTTTATATCTGCAAACAAAGTGGGCCAATAGAAACCAGCCCTTAAAATTTTATCAGCAGTGGACTTCCAATATAGATGTCCTCCACAGTCCCCTGCATGGAATTCTTTCATGACATTGTTGGTTTCATCCTCAATCAAGCAGTTCAACAATATACCTTCATGATTTTTCCAAAATAATGCACCATCTAGGACACAAAATTTTGAAGCCTTCATTTTTAAAAATCTCTTCTTGGTTCTGGACAATCCTGGGGGAGCACACAGGTTTAACAATACAAAGAAAATATCAGCATACCATGGGGATTGCAAAAAGGTGTCACTGATCTGTGGAGTCGCCAGCTCTGGTTCATTGTCCAGCTGATTAATTTTTAAGGCCTGAAAGTTTGTTTCGGACATCAGTTTAGCTAAACCTTGTCCCTTTATTAGCTTGGTTGGTTTTATTTCTATGTCATACTCAAGGATGCTTGCAATCCACTTACCTCTTTTGCCTTCTAACCCCTCTTGGGTTAATATGTCTTTTACAATAGCATTTGGCACATAAGCAATCACATGTGAATATAAAATATAAATTCGGAATTCCTTGATTGCTTTAAAAAGGGCATAGGCTTGCTTCTCCATGATTGGGTATTTCAGGGGTGCATCTCTTAAGGCTTGGCTGAAAAATGCAATTGGCTTTTCAGTTCCTTGATCATCCTTTTGCAAAAGGACAGCAACTTTAGTATTATCAGATGCAAATGAAAATATGATAAAGTCCCTATCAAATTTTGGACTTGTGAGGACTGGGGCTTGAGTTAAGGCTGATTTAATATCCTCAAATGCTTGCTTGGCCTGTAGAGACCACTTTACCTTAGCATATTTCTTGAGCATGTTGTTTAGCATTCTTATTAGCTCAGCCAAGTTTGGAATAAACCTCCTTAGGAAATTGATTTTCCCAAGGAATGCTTGCAATTCTTTTATATTTCTAGGATATGGGATTTGCAATATGGCTTGGATCCTTTCTGGATCAACTCTAATACCATCCTTTGAGATGATATGTCCAAGTAATTTGCCTTCTTCAAGGCCAAAGAGAGACTTCTTGGGATTCAAGGAAATGCCATATTTCCTACATGTGATGAATATTTGCCTTAGGTGTTTGAGGTGCTCTTTATCAGATTTGGAGAAAGGGGTTAAGTCATCAAGGTAGACAACTAGGAAATCATGGATTTCCTTGGCGAATGCAATTTCCATTGCCCTTTGAAAGGTGGCACCAGCGTTCTTTAGGCCGAAAGGCATTTTAACATACTTGAATGTTCCCCACGGTGTGGTAAATGCTGTCTTGTCTTGGTCATCCGGGTGAACAAGTATTTGGTTGAAACCTGAAAAGCCATCGAGCAGGGAAATTCGTGATGACCCCACTACTCTCTGTAGAATGTGATCCATTTTGGGCAAAGGATAGTGGTCCTTTAGGGAGACTTTATTTAGATTTCTGAGATCTACACAAAGTCTGATCTCATTTGTTTTCTTTCTTGTGGGAACTAAGTTTGACACCCATTCGGAAAATCTGATTGGTGCTATGATTCCTGCCTCATACATCCTCTTTACCTCCTTCTCAACCAAGGGAAGGAGCACGGGGTTGATTCTTCTAAGTTTTTGTTTGAAAGGCTTTTGATTTGGTTTTAAGGGAATGGTGTGTTGGATTACTGAGGTATCATAGGACTTCAAGTCCTCATAACACCAAGCAAAGACATCTTGGAATTCTTTGAACAAATCCACATACTTTGGTTTTTGATCAGGAGGCAAAGATTTAGACAGTTTGATCATTTTGGGCTTCTCTGCTGTTCCAATGTTGTATTCTTCTATGGCAGTGTTTATAGGCTGCATTTTTGGCTTTTTGGGCACATCATTTGCATCAAACATGTCTTCTAGTGGAGTGAGGCCAACCGGGAGAAAATTGTCTTTTAGATCAATAATCTCGGCCTCTGTTTTATCTATTTCCTCCAAATGCATTTGTTTCAGCTCTTTAATGTTTGCATTGTCAAAGACTGTTGGGCTTAGGATCTGTCTGGCTATTACAGCTGTTACAGCTTGCTGATTTTCGTTTAATGCTTGTTGTTGTGGGTCCTCCATAGTATCCTCATCAATGTTTAGGCCTCCAAATTCATGCTATAAGGTAAGAAAATTGTATATTTGAGCATCATCCTCGAACACTTGCCAGTCTTTAATGTTTTTTGGGACAACAGGCCTATGTTTTATTTCAGCAGTGAAATGGTGATTTGGCTCAAAGGGAAGCTTGCATGTACTAGCGAAAGTGGCTAGGCTGTGAGCATGAATGTTATGATTTCTTGAAATCTTGGCAAGCTTGGATTCAGTGAATGTATCAAGTATTGCAGTGGCAGCAGTCCTATAAGCTCTTAGCCTTCTATCATTGGTAACAAAGTTGCCTTTCATTTGTTGGATTACTAGGTCTGAGTCACCTAGAATGGAAACTTTGGCAGCTCCTAAAGCTTTGAGCATCTTAAGGCCTAAGAGGAGTGCCTCATACTCAGCCATGTTGTTGGTGCATTTGAAATTCAGTCTATAAGAATGACCCTCTGCATGGTTGTTATGTGTATTGTGAATCCATATTCCTGCCCCTGCTCCTAACTTGTTAACAGAGCCGTCAAACTCTAAATACCATGTGATTTCTTGCTTGTGGTTAGTATTAAGAGTTTCAGTCATTTTAGGATTGGGCAGACCCGAGTCTTGTGTTTCAGGAGGTTTTTCTTGTGTGCTGGTTGCATTGGCTGTTGTGACAGTCTCATGGGTATGTGCAACCGATTCTTCATTGATGTGTGCTTGTTGTACTAAAGCCATAGGCTTATCATCAGTTGGAGGACTTGTTTCATCATTAAAAAAAATAAAAGAATCCATATCAGAATGGATTGAATAGATAGGGAAATTCTGGGGCTTTTCCTCACTACTTACCACATACTTCAACAGTGTTTCTCTATACAGTCTCTTTGGTTGCCCAAAGACTGAAATAGTGGCACAGGAGAGGTTTACTTGGAGAGATCCTTGGAGTTTTTCCCCCCAAGATCTTGATAAGAGCATGCCATACTTTGGTGGGATGTCAACAACCACCACGTCCATTAGGATTGTCTTGTTGGGAAATTGGACTAAGGAGACACATAAGTCTTTGATTAAGCCTAAACACTTGACCTAACTTGAGTCAAAGGAGAATAGATCTTTGTAGGGTCTTGTGACATCAAGGTTTAGTTTCTCCATTACATCTTTGGGCATAAGATTGTGTGAGGCACCTGAGTCAAACATAGCATTGTGCAAGACTTTGTCATGAATGTGAAAACTGACATAAAAGGGTGAAACAGATCCATATGTTGATTTTCCATTAACTTCAGGACCGAACAACAGCTCAGGGGTATCATCTAAAACATTTACATCATCCTTGACCTCTGGCATTTGAAGGGATCTTTGAATTTGTTGCCTATACACATCATGTTTGGCAAGTTCTGAGAGGGGAATGGATATTTTAAGTTTTCCAATCTCTGCCTATAAATTAAATGGCTTTTCCAATGGAGTCTTGGTGTTGATGACGGCAATTTTTTCTTTTTCATTTGAATTATCAGCGATTTTCTCTTGTTTATCAACGTTATGGGAATTGATTACTTGCGGTTTTTCAGTTTTAAGAGGGCTTTTTGGAACGATGTTCAAGTTATCTTTCGAGGAAGAAGGTGGCAGAGGCTGATCAACAGAAATCTGTATGTCTGTTATGTCCTCTACAGTCACTTGGTGTGGGTTTGGGACAGTTATATCAGTTGTTTCTGTTATAATAGCCTTGCCTCTAATCTGGTTGGGCTGTTTTCCCTACTTTGGTTTAACCTTTTTGGGCACATCTATGGTTCTTGTCCTCAGCTTATACTATTTGTGGACTTCATAAACGGCTGAATCATAACCTTGTTTGAAGTCAAAAGACTCACCAGACTTAGTCTGAAATTGATTTATCTCATGGTCATCTTGATCTTCTTGGGTTAGAAAAATTTGTTGCTCACCCTTCAAATCTATTAAGTTCATGTGAGTGTATTCTATGGGTTCATTAGAAGTGGATGCCTCTACGTAGTTTTCTTGAAAAGGAGGTCTTATATCATGGTCTGGGCTGGACCTACTAGCATTTGGATTTTGATTTTTTCTGAAATTCGGGTTCCTGACAGTGTTAGCTTGCTGCCCGTCCCATGATGATTTCCTCTCAACACTCTCTACTCTGTCTCCTAGCCTGTGCATGCCATTTATAATAGCATCTAGCTTTTGATCTAAGGCTGAGGGCTCTTCCTTGAAGTTGGTTCTTCTCTCAGTTCTAGCTCTGTTTCTTTTGGCAATTAAATTTGCCTCCACAGTGACAGCCACATTTTGCATGTCCGCAAGGCTGTTATGGGCTCTTTCTTTTAACTGATAGGCCATATCTGGGTCGAATCCATCAGGGAATTTATATAAGGCAAGGTCAGGTGGGGGCCTTAAGTTTTGTGGGATAGATTATAAACGCTATTGAACCTTGCACAATAGTCCAAGACTGTTTCTTGTGGACCTCTTTTGATTGTATCATATTCAACTAGTATGTGAAAGGGGTCTTTCTTTTTCTCCCATCTGTTGATAAATGACTGGTATAAGGCTTCTGGGTTTGCTATGGAATTAGCTGGGAGTGCTCTAAACCAAGTCCTGACATCGCCTATCAAACTTTGGACAAAAATCTTCATTCTCACACCATCATCGTCAATCTCATAGCTTTCAAAGTAATCCTGCATTTTCTTTGTATGCTGAAGGGCTGTGCAGGCACTTGTGCCATCAAAATATGTGATTTTAGTTTGGTAATCCTGAGGCATAGCCCCGGGATTTGCAGGTAGCTGTAAAGGTGCATATCTATTCGCCATGTTGGCAGGGATAAGTGGAACAACAGGGATAAACGGAACAGCGAGAACAACTGGGATAATAGGAGTAGTAGTGGTAGTATGTGCAGTGAATGGAGGTGTGGAAGGAGTGCTTTGAGACGTGGATGATGAACAAGGGGAACTAGGGGTTGAACGAAATAGAACTTTGACAGGGGTTGGGCCACAGTTTGGCTGAACTATCACAGGAGTAGAATCAGCAAAATCCTCCTTTAGTTCTAATTTCCTGAGGTTTCTTTGGATCAAATTCGAATTTTCAAAGGCAGTTGTGGGATTTGGGTCTGGATTTGACCTTGTATAGCGTGAATTCTTCCTGGGAGCCAGCTTCTGGCTTGTTTTTTGGGGATTTTCTAAGAATGTATGGGTTAGAAAGAAACTTTTGAAGGTCTGGTTCTTTCCCAGTGGAGCTTTCCAACTTGATTTGTGAAATTATCTAAGGATGTTCCCCAGCGGAGTTGCCATTATGTTAACACTCAGGTTGTCCCTAAAGCTCCTTAAAGGGATACGGCCGAGGTAACCACAAACCAATCTTTGGACTGCAGGTCCTAGCCTACCTGCAGTCAGAGAGGGCTCTCTCTTTATGATTTAGCTTTGTTGAGGATGATATTAGGCTAGCTAATGAGTTCACGGGGTTTTGTTTATGTTTGGTGGGAAGGAGGATGCTTTCAAGTAGAGAGGCAATGCATAGTATGATAAGTTCAAACCATTGGGCATGGAGTTATGGAGTGAGACTGCTGGTGCATTTTCTTGGTCACAAGAGGAATGAGGAGCAAGGTAGCTGCTCATGAAACAATATTCAAGCTAAAAGAGATGGATTGGAGGCTAAGGAATGAGAGGCAACAAAGAGTCTCTCAATCAGGTTAGCAGAGGGGAGATGAATGAACTCTATCTAGGAGCAGCTAAGAATTCTTAGACAACAGTCATTCATATGTGAAATAGGTCCAACATGAGCCTGAAAGGAATTCATATTTATACCTAAATCAAGAAGGAAACATTAAGAAGCCACAGAAATTGAGCATAGAGTGCAGTCAAGCAAATTCTAAGCCAATCTTTTGTTCTATGACTTAAGCATGTATGAAATTGAGATAACAGAGGTGAGAGACACTTATTGATCCATATAGTAGCACATGAATTCCATCATCCACTCTTCAACCATTAAAAACACTTCAAACAGTCCATCCTCCAAGCTTTTAGCAGTCTTTGATTAAAGAAATTATATAAGATACAGAGCGAGTCTCTCGAGGAGTCATACAACCAACCCACCCTTAAAACAGTGCAGAGGGTGGTATATATAGAGGAAATGTCTACAAAATATCTATCAAAATAGATCAAAAAAGATCTGTGCAATAACTGCTTCTAATGCTAAGTTCTGCTGGAAATGAATGCATAAAACAACTTAAAACAGTTGTGCATGAGGGAGCAGCCTCATCAAAATGGCTCTTTAGGGCTGCACAGGGTCCTGCAGCTTCAAAAATGGATTGAAAGAGTGCCTTGAGCCATGCGCTGTCCTCTATGTGATAACTGAACAATTAAGGAAGCAGCGCTGCTCCAAAATGTGACTGGGACCATTGCACTTGTCATAAATCTGCATTGAAATCCTTTAATCTACCTTCAAGTGGTCCTGTTGCCTTAAATGGCCAAAATCTGTGAGTTGGTGAGCTATACGGCTCAATGACGGCTTGCTAGATCTGTTGGGGCCATTTTGAATTCATCTGCTTTGAACCGCAATAATGATACTCTTTGCCGCTTTCCTGATACTCTTTGGCATGCACCTGGTCCTTTCTTGACCTATGAATGCCTTTGAACTGTCCAATCACCCATTTATGGCCACTGCTCGGCCTTCTGTCGCCTTTGGAGTCATTATCAGTCTTTGCCGATCAAAAAATATTCT
The DNA here is from genome assembly GCA_031772625.1 of Pinus tabuliformis. Taxonomy (NCBI): domain Eukaryota; kingdom Viridiplantae; phylum Streptophyta; class Pinopsida; order Pinales; family Pinaceae; genus Pinus; species Pinus tabuliformis. Next base: position 390,150,893 of record CM062804.1, on the reverse strand, counting down.
TTAAAATGATAAAATGTTGCAAAGTGATGAAAAAGGGATCGCCCATAGACCACCGAAGAGCAACCCTTCATTTGGATGTATTATGGGCCTCAAGTGATTTCAAAATAGCAAAGGAACACATCGTTCCTTTGCAACTGGGCGGGCACGGGCACCGCATATAAAAATGACCCTTTTTCTTCAATGTAGGCAAAAATGCCTTTAAACGTAAGAAATCCTCGAAATTGGGCGCAGATGGAAAATTGTTCATCTCTTTGAATTGTGGTCGTTGGATCCGGTGAGGGCCGATCCAACGACCCAGATTTCATCGCTATATCGCATCGGGGCGGACCATGGGGTGGCACATAAACAATCGTCGAAACTGCGCGGACCCGATATGTTATAGGCCCTTCCTTTTATTTGGAATCGCGTCCGGCCCATCAGCGATGTCATATCGGCGGATTTACAAGAATTTGGTTTGCGGACCCGAAATGTTAATATACCATGCTTTATTGTTATTTCGGCTCTGCCAGTCGGAGCGATAGATGGGGAGTGCTGCGATTAAATCAGGGCCATTGATCTAGGGGCCCGATCCGACGGCTGACGCTAAATCGCATATCGGCAGTCAGAGGGACCGGGGGGTTAGCATCTGTGTGATCGCCGAAAAATGGCGGACTCGAAATCCTTTACAGACCCACTTTATCTCTTTTCGGGTCCGACCCATCGGGACCCTCATATCGGCGGATTTACAATTGAAACGGGTCTGCGGACCCGAACCCCTTAACACTGTATTTACTTACCATTTCGGCTCCCGCTCGTCGGGAGCCTTCCTTTCGCTGCACAAGGGGCCCTTACGGACTCGAAAACCTCATAAGCTGCGCCTTTATAATATTTCGGCTCCGCTGGTCGGAGCCATATACAAGGGTGATCGCCGATTAAATATGGGCTGTTGATCAGGGCAGGGCGATGGACGGCTGAGATTGAGTCGGCATTTCGTGTCGGCGGGGAGCATGGGGATGGCCACATAAAATCGCCGAAATGCCACCGGACCCGAAATGCTTTATTGGCCCTTTCTTTATTTGAAATCGGGTCCGGCCTGGGGCCATATGTGATATGTAATGCACGAGGCCTGATCGCCGATCGCCGACATGCGATCGGCAATAAACAATCGGAGGCCTATATTTATGATGTTTAACATGTGACTGCCCCCTCCCGACAGCGATATCGCATCGGAGGGGGACCAAAAGGGAGTTTTTTGCATCGGAGCAAGGCTTTTTGATAAAAGAGAAGCTTTGGTGAAATCGGAGGGGTCTCCTTTGGCATTTCAAATGGTTTGTGAGCCATCGGAAGGGGTCCGATGGCCCAAAAAGGAAGAATTTTATGCCATTTGAGGGATTTTCATGGTTTTTTGCATGTTAAATGGCCCAAAAAAGGGGTTTATGCCTCTGAAAAGGCAAAATAAGGCAAAAAGATGGTTTTATGTACATATGAATGGAATTTTATGCTTTGTGAAGGAGTCAAAAAGCATTTGGGAGGTTTTATGGAGTGATGAAGGGCTTTATGCATTGGAGGGAGTCCAAAATGCATGAGAAGATGGTTTGAGGGGGGTAATGAGGGTTCTTGCTAAGTTTCAGATAAACTTAGCAATTCCCGAGGATGTATATGGTTATTTTTCAACCAGGGGGAGGGGATAAGTATATAGGGGAGTTATATACATACTTTTAGTAGGGGAAGGGGAAATAGATAGGGAGCTACATAGTAGTGTTAGTAGTTAACATGAAAAGTGATAAGAAAGCGCTAAGTATGTGAATCTTAGGCTATTAAGAGGGAAAATGACTTATAGAAGGAGTATGGACATTCCTTGAGTGAAGCAGATCTTCACCAAGGCAAATGATATGGAACATGATGAATCTAAGAGGTATCAAGCAGTTCTTGACCTCTTTTAGGGAAGTTAGTGAGTGATTTGGGGGAGAGGAAGAAGGGGGAGGTTAGACATGCATTTCTTGAAGTCCTCCAACTGAACAATTGCCTTCAACTTGTGATATGATAGATATAACACTTGACAATATGAAATGGATCACAAGCCATGATTCTGCAACCACAAAGCTACCTACCCGACCTACTCACCTAGCATTTTCTCTTCTTTTGGTTTGGGTGCACTTGAACTAGCATACCCAGCTTTTCATTCTTTCTTGTTGCTTGTGCTCCTATCTACTTCTACACTTATTTCAGCTAGGGGCTCAGATTAAGCTGTTGAGCACCCTTGTTTCTCTACCTAACTACAAATCTGCCAAGATTAAGCTGTTTGGACAGATGTTCATTCTCTATATTCTACAACATGAAATTGAAACCCAGGGAAGCCAAGATTAAGCTGTTTGGCCTTCCCATACTTGAAAATTGATCAAAATGGATTACTCATCAAGACTGGAACAAAGCAGTGGCATTTAGATTAGCTCACTTTCACGGATACTTCTCTGGTCATCTGTAGCAAATATGGAGCATTGCAGCAAGCAAAGTATGACATATTTGGCATGTAAAAATGTCGATCATGAAAGATGTTTGACCTGCCGCAGCAGGAGGCTAACACAACTCTAACTCATCTCATAAACAAAATATAATCAAAAGTATGCAATAAGTTGTGAGAATAGTTGGTTTGACTAAGGTAGGAGGTGAATTAAGGCCCATATAATTACCCAATGATGAGGCTCATCAGTATTATTGAATCTTCAAGCATTAATTTCTTTTCCTTTTCAACCTTTGATTATTCAAGTTTGTTGATTGTGTTATCATGACTTAAGCTAAATCATGGTTGTAGCCTATCAAGTGTCAGACCCCTTCCTTGTGACATTAGCAAAAAATGCGAAAAGTGTAGAAGTGTTGTGTGAGAGATACATAAATACAAGTGTCTCTTCAACATATGTGTTTATCCACACATATTCATCGCTTTTCACATTCCTTCCTATTATGGGATAGAACACCCTAGGCTTTGGGTTGAGAAACCCAACAGATCAAAGGGCATGCACTAACAAGAAGCAAGAAAACAAGTAGTCCTAATGCTTTAACTACTAAAGTGGGATGCAGTGATAGTACCTGTAGGTCCTATGTTTGAGGATGTTCCCATCGGGTCCAAACCCTGTGCTTCCTCCAATGCTTCAAAACTTCCAACTCATTCCAGAAAAGCATATATACTAGCAGTAGTTCAAAGCATATTCAAGATATGAATGTTAGGTCAAATAAGCATATAGATATAAAACATGAGATCGTACATAATTGGATCATAACATGATTTAAAGCATAAATACCATCACATCAGGAACAAGAAAGAGCTTCTTTATTGATGTTTACAAAGAATGTGGAAGAATACAACCTGATTTGACCACGACTCCAAGCAAAACCTTCCTCCAGATTCGTCTAGCCCAAGCTCAACAATCCTCTTTCAAATGCATAGACATAGATGTCATATAAAGGAGATGGACATATCTATTAGGAAACAAGGGTTTCCTATAGCTGGGAGTGTAAGAGGCAAAGTGATAAATCAGACTTGATTAGGGACCAATTGGATATAATATCAATATCCTATCTTTCTCCTCCCTTTAGGCCTTCCCATGAGGTGTATTTATATCACCCCAAAACAGTTGTTTCAGTTGGGATATAGTTAGGCCACAGGCTCTTGTAGGTGGGATTCTCTGCCCATAAAATGGGGATTTTATATTTTTTTAATATTTTAAATTATATACACGGGTTGGGTATAGCCGGACCTGTGTGTGAACCCTCTTTTTGAAGGGAAGAGTCGTGTATGTAATTTAAAATAATGTTTTTTAGTAAAGGGACCAAGTTTGAAGGGAAAGGGTTGCCCAAGGCCATGACTCAGAGCATCAAGTATAAAAGGGTGGTAAATGATGCTATAATAGATGCCCTCTAATATATGAGGTCAGAAGGGGTACATGATGGCCGAAATTTATTAAGTATATAGAAAGAATCATGTGAGGACTTGCGAGGAGATCACCAAATTCCAGCCTACCAAACCAGTGGAAGAGATAAAAAAGAAAGTTCATGTCTGAGGCGAGCATACCCATGCTCATAAATAGTAAAGCATGTCCGCATATCAAGTTTAGAGTGGATCCAATATGTATACAAGTACAAAGGAAGCTGAGAAATACATAGTGGATCATCTGATCATATCCGCAAAAAGTACATATCAAGGCCATGTTACAATATCACATATAAAAGAACTGATCAATCATGCTGAAGGAGATATCTGATCACTGAAGTCACATAACTGATCCTCAAAGTACCAAGTCAAAAAGTGGAATAATGGTACTGCATGCAACTCGGGTGCCAACATATAAAATGTTGTTGTGATGAACTGCAACATATAAGGTGGATGGTGTCACTAGCAGCAAACTAGAGGAACTGACAAGTGAATAAAAAAATGATGATGCAACTCGACGCCTTCACCGACTGCCATGGTACATTTCTACACTATGGGAATAAATGAGTTGAAGTCGACCATCTGAGAAATCGTTTGATTACTATTCATTGATGTATACCATTAACAAATGCTAGACAACTCATCGATAATGATGATGAGAGTCAAGGTACCCCAGTACAATCTAACAAGTATGAATAAATGAGTTGAAGTCAAACACTTGAGAGAATCTATCAATCAGGAGACATTGATGTATTCTCACTGTCAATAGCATAGGATTCTGCCACTGATGACTGCGAACCCTAAGGTATTGAAAAAAGGACTCTAGACCTTATTCCCAGAGCAATTAGTTGGAGTCGATGGCAAAATATCTGTTGGAAGGAAGGCATTAAGGCATCCCACATCAATCCAGTGTGAGTGTAATTCACATGCCAATAATTTGGAATGAACCAAATGAAGAAAGATGAAGTAACCATATCGAAGCACATTTATGTCGTACACAAGATGTGGCTAGCGCACAATAGAAACCATCTAAACCAACCAATAATGAAAGCTGACACAGAGGTGAAGAATCCACCAATAGGGTCAAATGGAAACCAAGGTACTACACGAATCCCAATGTGTGATAATGTAAGCTGAAGTCAAACACAAGGGAAAACACTCAGTAAAAAACCCATGATACTGATCGATGATGAGCACAAGGTCACCTATCAATGATGAAAATAGGGCCAAAGTGTGGCTCTAGGCCTACTCTCAAAGCAATTTGTCAAGGTCGATAAGAGCAGACCCGCTAGCAAGATGTCAATGGAGGCCTTCTTAACTAGCACAAGCAAAGGACCAAATAGCTGATATGATACTTAACATAACTCTAACATACTGGGTATGGCTGATTGAAAATGTATTAAGAGACACCATAGAAAGGCCGACTCAAGTACTTACATTGAACAAAAACACGACTCAAACGTGACTGTAAGGCAGTATATGATAACTTTGTATAAGTTGTCATGCAGGGGGCATAAATAAACTCTCCATATGATTGGAAGAGATAACGAACCAGAGGAGTACTGACTCAATGACAAGGTTATGGCTCTCCTAAGTCAAACTAAAGCCCATCCCGATGGAGGAAAGACGTGATTTGAGTGCTTTATTCAAGGGAGACACAACTGTATCTTGTTGCCATCAATTATAAAAGTAAAGTCCTGTTCCCACTCTTTTTTTGGAATATATAATTTTTTTGTCTTTTTCATATTTAAAAAGCCTGAAAAAGAATAAAAGAATGCCTATGGTACAGTGGAAAGAACGAGTGTCCAAATACAGATGCGTTAGTTCTTGGGAGTGGAACATTCCTATGCTCAATGCAAGGTGATGAAACTGGTCAATGACATTCAAAGGAAAGTTATTTCCATGGGCATAAGGTGTCAAGTTGCAGATGCTAAGTGATAGCAAGGTTGATTTTTCATAAATACATGGTCAAAAAGTGGCTTGTACACGAGTTCAAGTGAAGTTGGATTAAGGCCAAAAGGTACAAATAGTTAACATGCAATGCGATAGTACAACTCAACATGTGGGAGCCTCTAGAGTATAAAGCTAGAAAGATAGCGAAGAAGAAGGAGAATGAAGCTTCATCGCAAAAGTCATGGCAGGACTAAAGAGGACTCCTGAGCCTACTCAATCCTTGTAGCATGGGCAATATTTGCTAGCTAGGATCTAACTAGGGAGTCCATGTAAAATATGGCTCTACCATCATGTCATGATTTTATAAGTCGGTGGGTGAAAATGGTTTAAGAATCATAACACAATGGGGTCGACCCTATGGCAACATATCACAGTATGCAGGCTAGAATGCATAATGCAACGGAAAAAGTGATTTTCCCTAACCTATATGCCATTGAAGAAAATGATACCTACCATGGTGGGTTAGCGATCATGGAATCGAAGTGGTAAGAAACATCTCAATATTTCCAATTTAACTTAAAAAATAACCTATCCCAGCACTTAAAGCCAAAAGGTCACAAAGTTTATAAAATAAAACATAAACTTTGAAAAAGTGGTTTTTTAAAGTTTTTGAAATTACAACTTAATAAATAGACATTTTGGCTTATCAAGCCTCATTTGTGTTTTAGACAATTGAGTGCAAGAGCTCTGGATCAAAACCCGACAATCACAATCTACCAAATTTCTTAGACAAAACAACTATCAAACTTCCAGGTAATCTCCTAATTCGATTTCTCAATGAAATTTCGTGCATTTCAAGTATTTTTTCAATAATTTTGTTGTGAAATTTTTACTCTATGCGTACACGGTTTGGGTATATCGAATTCACGTATTTAGAATCCCCATACATGACTGTGTATGAAGCGAACCTGCGTGCGCATAGTCAAATATTTTAAATCATGGATTTTAATGGATGAAAATGCTTGAAACTGCAGGATGACAATTAGTTGGAGGGAAAGAGAGAATAGTGTAGTAGATAACGAGGTTATGAATGATCCATTAGCACTGGATGCACTGAGAGGATGTGGATTGTTGAAGTTTTCCAAAATTCCACACATAAAAACCAATACAACATTGCTGGAAATGCTGGTCAACTATTGGGATGTGGAAGAAGATGCATTAATGATTGATTAGATGCCCCTACATATTGAAGTAGAAGACATATACTTCATTATTGGACCTTCCTGGAGAGGAGAACTAGCCATTTTGTAAGGGAAGGACCGAGGAAGCCTTAGTGTGGATGATTACATTCACATTTACTGCCTTGGAAACAATGAGAAGGTAGGGATACATATCCCAATCAAGCATGTGGAGAGTTTGCCCTTAAGGATTCTCCTTTTTACCATTATGAGGGTAGTAGGATCAGGCCCATTGCACCAAGCTTCTCATGTTACAATGAGATTATAGTAGATTTCCTTACCATAGTTTTTTACTGGTGCATAACCCTTCTAATCAATCTAAAAAAACAACTTACTTCCATCAAGAAGACTAATACCAAACATTTTGGGTATGGTACTATTCTTTGTACTTTCTTCTTTGAGAGATTACCAATACTTTGACCCAAAGTGATTTCCACCATCAGCAGCCCAAGAGATCCATGGATAGGTAGATGGGTTGACTTAATGAAGAGACTAGGGGTCAAGGAGGTCCCTAAGATGACATTTGATAACAAGTTTTTCCTTTGGTGGGAAGAAAAAATCATTGCCATCGAGGAATACCCTATGCAAGCATGGATTTCAGAGAGGATCGAGATCCAACGCTTCCACCTGGCGCTGCATGGGGTGCCATTAGTAAAATTGTATTTAAGTTTTTTAATGTTATTTGATTCTTTTGGATTTCAAAAATATGAATTGAAATTCTTTTTGATGAGACAAAAATTCTTACAAAATTGTTTGATCATGATATAGATGTGGGACCGGTATGGCATAAGGGTCTACCCAATCATAGGAATCATGGAAGAGACGTAGAGGGTGTTGCAACTAAGACTGAGAGAGTTTTCCATGTTGTACAGAGGAAATTGGAGATATTGACTCACCAGGTACCTATGGCAGCAATAGAGGATCTACTAGAGGCAATGCAGAGACGTGTGGTAGGAGTACCGCGAGATTGGGTGTGGCTTTTATGATAGGTGGCTACTGCCGTCTTCTTCTTCTGAGATGCACATCTAGGGCAAGTCCCACAGATATAGATTAGAGATGTCCTGATATTTTTGATAAACATGATTGCTCTTAAACCCTAATTTTGTAGGACATTTTGTCTCGATTTTATACAATATTTTGAACATATAACTTCTATCTATATACAAATGGTTTCCTGATGTGACGACCATATATACATATGGTTTTTGATTATTTTTAATTTTAATGTGATAAAATTAAATGATATTTGTAATAAACGCACTCTCAGAAATTGTTGATATAAATAAGGATCTCTCACAGGATAGATGTTGTTTAACTAAGATACCACCAAGAGATATTGCTTTAGGTAATAAGTTAACAACAACAATATATTCCGCAACATTGTTTTAAGCAGGGCCGATACATATTACTCTTGAAACCACCAACTGACCGGATGGATAGTAAATAACCCAAGCTGTGGAAGCCAAATTTTAGGTATGTCAACTAGTACCATCAATGAACCCTCGATATACCAGATCATCCATCGATACCTTCCAAAGTAGATAAAAAATATCGATATCACTATGAAACATATAGACATATATGCACAAATATATACAATATCTACAACCAAGAAAATGATAGGGAGAAGCCTAGGCATAATATTTCTTAATATAGAGCCCATTTCTGGGCTTGGCCAGCTCATTTCCATCAAAATCAACCAATTCATAAGCTACTTTTTTCAAGACGCTTTTAATGATAAAAGGACCATACCACATGGGTTTGAACTTACCTTCCCCAAAGGTGTCTTTATCTTGGTCATAGACCAGGACAAGGTCACCTTCAAAGAAAACCCTAGGATGTACATCCTTATCATATTGGATCTTCACTCTATTTTTATGAGCTTTGTTAATTATGGCTGCATATGGATGTTACTGACAAAGATGTTCCAAACAAACAAGGCGTTCTTGAATACTGGAAGTGTCTGGAAGAAGTTCTACAACTAATTTAAGAGAAGCAATTTCACATTCCACAGAGAACATCAATTCCAAACCATAAACTAGTTGAAAAGGAGTGAAACCTATAGTGGTCTTAACTGACATCTGGTATGCCCAAAGTGCAAGATATAACATGATATGTCAATTAGATCGAGCTTTATTAATTGTCCTTTGTAGGATAACTTTCATGGATTTATTCATGGCTTCCACCTGACCATTGGCCTGAGGATGGTAAGGAGATGAGTGATCCTACCAGAAACCCAACTTGAGAGCCAATTCAGCCATCATCTTGTTCTGGAAATGACTACTATGGTCTGTGATAATCTCCTTTGGAAGACCGAAATGAGAAATGACTTGGCTGAATAGAAACAGAGCTGATGTTTCACCATCATTCGCAACAGTGGGCATAGCTTCGGCCCACTTAGTAAAGTAGTCCACTGCTACAATAGCATACTTATGACCCTTTGCCAAAGGTGGGTTACAAGTTGTAAAATCAATACCCCACTTTGTGAACAGACCGACAGTAATAACAAGAAAGAGAGAAGCTAGTTGAGCGTGCATTTTCCGAGTATAAACCTGCCAAGGATGGCATTTTTTGATCGCTTCAACACAATCTTTGAAAATCGAAGGCCAAAAATAACTTGTACGCAAGATTTTTTGGGCTAGATCAAGCCCATATAGATGACTGCCACAAGCTCCAATGTGGAAGTCATTCAACAATGACTCGACTTCTTCTAAGGTTAAGCAGTGTCTAAGGATTGAATCAACCCCACGATGATATAAAGTGTCATCGATAATAACATAAATTTTAGCTAAGTGACACAATTTTCTTCGCTCATCCTTTGAAAAAGTGAGAGGAAACTTTGAAGTCTGAATATATATTATAATATCTCCATGCCAAGGCTCTTGTGAAGAAATAAGAAAATATGTTCCTCAATGAATGCTTCCTCATAAACCATTTCTTCTTCGCAAGGCAACTCTCAGATTAATTTTGCAAATACTAAATATTTCTTAGATTTGGCTAACAAGAACTCAAGATTGAATTCTTGTAAAATAGAAATCCATCTATTATATTTGACCCCAATCACTCGCATACTGAGAGCAAACTGGAAGGGGTTGACAACCAATAAGACAAAAGTTTTTCTAAGAAGAATATAGTGTCGAAGTTGATGGACAACATGAAAAACTGGCAAAGCTAATTTCTCTATAGGAGAGTATCATAACTAAGGACCTACTAAGCCTCAACTCAGATAATAAATCACGTGCTCATGGAAAGCATCATATTACTGAACTAGAACCATACCGATGGTTGATTCTGCCACTATGAGAGATAAGAGGAAATCCCTACTATAATCGGGTGGACTCAGTAAAGGAACAAAGGTCAATTTGTTTTTTAAAGCATCGAATGAGCACTAAGTGAAATCGTCCCATAGAAATCAAACTCCTTTTTTCAGTAATCTCATAAATCCCTTTGTGATCTCAGCATAATTGACGATAAATCTCCTCAAGAAATTGGTTTTTCCTTAGAGACTTTGAAGTTGACAGATGGTAGGCAGGGGAGGCAATTGAAGTATTGCCTTAACCTTGAAAGGATCTATGTGAATCCCTTCATTAGACACTATGAATCCAAATAACCAACCAGAGGTGACAAAAAAAACACATTTATTTGGATTCAACCGGATTTTATAATGATGACATCGCTAAAAAATTAATCGAAGATGATGAGGATGATCAATTCTCTTTCAAGAATGAGCAGTTAGGTCATCCAAATAATCTTTGATGATATGTTTGATATCATGGAAAGCGTAAGACATGGCCCGCTTAAAAGTTTCTCCAACATTTTTTAGGCCAAAAGACATATTTTTATATGCAAAGGTACCCCAAGGGTAGATAAAAGTTTTCTTATGTTGATCTTCAGGACGGATAGTAATTTGATTATAACCTGAGAAACCATCCATGAAGGAGAAAATCTCATCTCCCACACATTTATTGATAATCTGATCGATAAAAGGTGTGAGGAAATTATCTTTTTCACAAGCCTTATTTAGATCCCTGAAGTTTATGCATATGCAAATCATTCCTTGTTTTTTATCAACTAGGAATAGATTTGAGACCCACTCAGTCAATGGAACAGGGTGTATGAAACCCACCTTAAGCAGCTTCTCAACCTCGTCTTTGATAGCTGCCACTTTCCTAGGGTTTACCGGCCGAAGCTTTTTCCGTATAGGATTCACATTCATGTAAGTCTTAATCTCATGCTAGACTATTGATGGATCAATTTTAGGAATTTCCTCACAAGACCAGGAAAACACATCATGGAACTCTTTAAAAATATCGGTATAAATTTGAACTTCTTCAGGGGAGCACTCGACTCTAATGAAAACATTTTTAGTTATATTCGGATTCCTAGAGATGTTCACTGGAACTGTTTCCAAAATAAAAGACATGTTACCTTTGACAAAAATCTGTGCTAGGGCTAAAGAGTTTAAAATTGTGTGAACACCACCAATTGACAAAGGGCTAGACAAACTTGATTCTACTTTATGCAAGTTTGGGAGAAAATATGACCGATGATTCAAATCATCCCATAGTCTTTCTATACCCATCATTTCTTCTAGGATTTCTTCCTCAGATGGTAGAATAGTATCAAGGCAGTCCATAGAAGAAGTAGAGTCAAGAGTCCAAGCCAAAGCCACATCTCCATCCAAATCCTCCCGTGAAAGAGGAGTAGGATCATAATATGCAGTATTAACTATAAATTGATAATAAATTTCGGCTGCAAACATGGGATATGCCATTCCACCCACTTGCCCTTCTTCTAATGTGGTTTTAGAAGATGGCAAGGGTGAAGGATCCGAAAAATAATGAGTGCTGAAGAACTCTCTTCGAGAAGGGACCTTGGATGATGAAATGTAATTTATTCAAGCAATAGGAGAAAGAAGATCAAAAGTACCCATCAACAAGGAATACATTCCGACTCCTAAATTCTCAATTGGTTGCTTGGAATTCTTCAACTAGGGAATGGAAGAATCAGAGGATGCATTGGATTATTTTGAAGAATAATCCATCTGATCAATAGTAACAATTCTCCCTTCATGGGGAAATCATAGGATGTGAAATAATGATGATACAATGGAATCCATTTCATAAATCCAATTTTGTCCCAATAAAAGATTATAATCCAAATTCGCATCGACTATTTCCACCTCGATATTGACCACCTTGTCCCCAACACAGACGAGAAAGTCTGGAATACTTCCATGCGACCTATGAGAATGACCATCAAATGTTGTCAAGAGAGTAGGTGAAGGAACAACTTGAGGAGATCCGATAGCTTTCCAACATGCAATCGACATGACACATGTGGAAGCTCCCTCATCAACTACAGTTCAAAAGATATTGGTCTTTTTATATGTAGATTTAATCTAGAAAGCCATGTGATGAGGTAGTCTCTTCTTAATATTTGACATGTCAAATGTAATAATAAGAGATTTTTTCAGATCGATTGCCCTGATCGTAGTGAGAAACAGAGTCCTTTGTGATGGAGACGATTGGAGCACCTATAACACATACATGGCACAAGGACTTTGAGCCAAATCTTCAACAATGGAGTAGTTCTAGGTAGCCCTGACATTAGGGTTAATCATCAAACGTTTTTCAGATCCTTTCGACATTCAAGGTATAGGCTCAACTACAGGCCTCTCAACATCGATCGGCTTTGGAATATTGAGAGTGGCCTTAGACTTATAGGATTTCGGTTCACCATAATCATGTAATCGTGCAACAACATCAACATGAGAACTCATCATGTATATATTTAATGGATTTTCCCCTTCTTGGTTTCCCCCCTGTGGGGGTTCCAGTATTAGCATTCGCATCAGCAAACATTTTCTACCCTTGGGGAAAAGGGTTAGTTAGAACAGCTTGGTTTCTAGAAGAACCCTGCTGCACTAACAAGCACTGAGTATCATGAATCTTAGGGAAATGATGAGTTAAATGGTCTCCATTGCATAATTTGCAAGGAAACCTAACTGTCTTTTTGGACTCCCTTTTACCCTCCCCAATATTATTACTGGGTTTGTTCGCATTACCCTTCCCATCCTTATCTTTCTTCTTTCTTCTTACCACGTCCCTTTTTCTTCCCATCGGATTATTGATTTTCTTTGGGGTTATAATATTGTACAATGTTAATAGTTGACTATTGAGAAGGCATAAGGACTAACATCGATGCCTGAATCAAAGAAGAAGTTTGTAAAGAAAAATATTGTAATTGAATTAACAAGTTAGCCGTGCTGTTATCAATTGATCCGACTATCCTGTCGACATGGGGACCTGGATTCAATTTGGATAAATTGATCTTAGATCGAGGAGCATCAGGAAAAATATTTTCAAGAATCCCAGACTGAGAATATATAATTTCTAACTGCTGGGCTCTAAAGATAGTCCGTTCTTCAATGAATACCCCAAAGAGTGATACATCCTTAGAAATTTCTGGCTATAAATATTTTAAATATCATTCGAGAGGAATTCATTAGGAATATAGGCTTTGATGAGCCTCTTCCTTCTTCGCTATTCCTGAATATGGTCAGAAATGTGAGTTGCCTTATCTTGTTTGAAACTAGATAATAACTCAGTTCCAACATAATATTGAATGGGCAAGTGAAAATGGTTCAAAAACATAGTAGCCAAGTCACAAAATGAAGTAAAGTTACCCCCACTAAGCTCTATATACCACTTAACATCATTTCCATTTAAGGTGCGTTGGAACAATCTCAACCTGATTAAATCATCAATTAGGGAGTTAGATGAACACCATAAATGGAATGTTGATATATGGTCAGTTGGATCCTCCCTAGAATTTCCTTTGAATTTTGGAATATCTGATGGAAGTTTGGTGGGAACCAGAGGCCAATCCAGATTATATCGGATCAGGTCATTTGTCAATTTTGAGAGATTTGGAAAATTTAGGGTTGCCATGAATGGTAAGCATGGAGGATCTTTTAAATTCCACCCACCATGATTAGGATTCCCAACATTTTGAAAAGAATATCTTGGATTTATAGAGGCACGAGTTGTCGAGGATTATTCGTAGAAGAAATTGAACCGTAAGGAAAATCTTGTGGTCTAGAAAAATTTGGAGTTTGACCACCTCCTACCAAAAGGGTATTGTAACTAGGAAAATTTACCCCAAGCAAAGTATTAAAAGGAGAGGAGAGTCTTTGGTAATGGTTCCATGCATTGGCAAAGGGATAATAACCCTGAAAGGTACTTACAGAGGAGTAAGGCATGTTCCCCTATTGACCAAAAGAAAACTGATTCCCAGCTCCTAAACCACTAAAAGCAGGGTTAGTCCATCCTTGAAAAGGATTATAACTTTGACATTGAGTGGAGAAAGGGAGTGATCCTAAAGAAGGGTTAGAATGAGGTATATGATGACTTCCAAAAGGAAAATCTTGGAAAGAGGACGAACCACTACCCATAGAATTCATAGTTGTGGCAACAATGGATAGAGGAACTAAGGGAATTGCACTAGAAGGCACCCCAAAGGGGAATGAACCAATGTGGGAAGCAAAAGCTTGGGTGCCCCCACTCAAATATGGAATGGATGTAGAGCCAAATATTTCAGTACTAGGAGTGATAATAGATATAGCAATAGTACCTCCTCCTTTAGATGAAAGAGGAGCATGAACACTAGTAGCACTCATAGCCAGATTCATGCTCCCAACAGTGGCCATAAAAAGAAAATGACAATAAAGACCAAGGCTTTCTGGCTTGGGAGTCGGAGTCCCAACATATAATACAACATCTGGAAAATTGGGAGGAAGAGGTGAAGAAGGCGTCACAGGGGAATCAGGAATCTCTTCAACCTAAAATTCATCTTCCAGCTGGAAGAGAACCCCAGAAAGGACTAGAGTTTTCCTCTCTAAATCACGACTTACACTAGGTCCACCCTGTGGAACTATTGCCTAAAGCAAAGTTTCAATCTATGATGCGTTCACTGCTATTGATTGAAAATCGCCAACATAACTTCTTCTATGCCTTCTAGAAGAAGGCTCAGCACTAGTAGGTGAGAGCCCATGAAGCCTCCTGGACCAATGAATTGGTCGATAAACCACTTTTAATTATTGAGATAACTTGTAAAGACTCAAAAAATTATAAATCTATGGCAATCTAGGAGCAAAGGGCACTCACTGAAATGTCCCTAAAGATACAATCAATCAAGCAACTTCTAAGTATTTCCTCTCTGGGTGATTAGGATCGGACACAAAAATACAAGAAAGTGAAGAAATGGACCTTCCAAATATATTTTGATATAATTACGACCCAATCCTACCAACGAAGGTAACATAAATAGTTACGCTAACCCCTAGACAAAATCCTTTTCTGGTGCAAGTACTCGAGCTTCACAAGTGCACCCTCCATAATTACTAATGAGAGTGATACAATGTCTTCCTCGGGTACCATGGGTATTCCCCCCCATAGTCACCTATGTGGTCCCTAGGAATGGAAACTAAGGTCATTTGTTCATATCAGAAGCCAAGCGAAACAATCTTTGGTCGGGATCCAACAAGTAGGAGAGGAGCTATCTCTCTTCCCTGCCTTCACTCGCCCTTATGCCTAACTCCCATAAGAGAAGAGATTTCATAGACAACTTAATGAAACTAGATTTCACTCTTTTAATCAACTTCTATGTTCAAATTCAGAGTGGCCTTGGAGAGTTAACTCTCCACACACCTATTCCAAGGCCATAAATTACTAGACTAGTTGATGTAACTATGACAAATCAAAAAGGTCTAGTTCATTTTAGTTTTAGTGCTTGATTTTAATGATTGTTCTTAAGTCAAGGGTAAAATGGAAGTGCAACTTATGATGTTATTTGATGCAAGAAGAAATCAATAGAAAACCTAGCTACATGCATATGCAACTCTTTCTTCTTCGATGAAAGAGATTTATACAAGGTCCTATGAAAGCAAAAATTCTCTTTTCTTTTTCAAAACACACACTCAAAATCTACAAAATTACTAAAAATTCTTACAATGCAACTATCCTAATGCAAACTAAAAATGCTTAATGCAAGATTCTAAGGATACTCTTAAAGCAAGCAAATTTGTTTCTCAAAGAGATCAAGGGGCCAAAACTTGACAAAAATGAGGAACAAATTAAATCACCAACTTTTTCCCAAAATCAAGAAAATTCAACAAAATGAAAAGACTTCACACTTGCTCTAAAACTATAAGAAGGCCAAAAACAAAACCAAAAAGAAAAACAAAGAGAAGAAAAAGCTGTTTTTATCTTTTTTCTTTTTAAGGGCACAAATATTTCTTGAGAAAACGAAACTACTAAAGACTTCAAAACCAAATTCAAGCATAAAGAACCTCAAATTTCACAAGCCATCAGAATCATTAATATGATAAGACTTAAAGTGAAAAGAGGCTACAAACTCAAATACACTTATCTGAACAACAAAATAAAAATTCTAGCAAACAAGTAATATTTCAAGAAGAACAAGAAAAATTTTCAAGATTGCAAGGACTTTCTAAAAAACAAAAAAAAAACTAAATATGTCAACTTTCAAGAAAGTACGTAAAAGCAATGTAAAGGTTGGGTTATAAGTGAATTGAGACCAATTCCCTGTTCCAAAAGCTCAGAATAGCCAAGAAATTCACTGAGAAGCCTTGAACCCAAACACATACACTAACACTTCACCAAAAAGCAAACCCTAGGTTTACTAGGTTTTTCCACAAAGAGTGATAAGAAAATGAAAATCTACAAAAAGCAAGACTCTCCTAGAAAATCAATGAATAAAAAGAAGCAATAAAGATCAAGTAAAACCCTTTACTGGACATAGAATTTGAAACATTCATTCAAAACCAAGCATATGTGACTGTGCCGTGACAGACCTGCATGTATACGTGACTGTACTCAAGGAAACACACTTATACACATGTTTCTTTAGACAAAAATGCGTGTGTATGCGACTGTGTGAATTAAAACCCACGTATACAAGATCCATCAAAGAAAAATAACAATTCAGGCCTAATCCAGATGATCAAACTTTTTGCCTAGATTGCAAACAAGTCAAAGATATTGGAAAAAACAAGAAACCAAACAAGAAGGCCCAGATCAAGAGAGAAACAACCCAAACATGGAAATAAAAGATTGTATCCCCAATGGAGTCTCCAATTCTGTTACGGGATAGGTCACCCTAGGGTCTGGGTTGAGAAATTAGGGTTCATGATTTTCAATAATAAATGTAATCAAGGAATCCTTCAGTGTATCGTTGTAATTTTTTGTTCATTATTACGTATTTTGATTATTAATTCTCTTTAGATATTAGAGAATGAAGCAAATTGCAATGGTTGGCAAACACTACATGCATCTCTAAGGTTTCTCTTTGCATGGACATTTCCAATTTTCTAGTGCATACGATATTAGTAGTTTTCTTACCAAGTATAAAATGTTGAACATAAATCTACTCTCAAAAACTATTAATTAACTATTGATGGAAAATCATATGGAGGTGCAAGGATGCAAAGAAAAATTAGGGTTCAAGCTATTCAATAATAAATGTAATTAGGGAATACTTTAGTGTATCGTGGTAACTTTTTCTTCAATATTTCATATTTTAATTAGTGCCAATTCTTGTCTATGCTACAAAATTTGGGTTTTTGGGTACCTTGTATATGATGTTCCTTGTTATCGATAACTAACACAGGTTGGATATGCCATTTAGGCTCAATTAGAAACTGAGGATGTACCTTCCAATAAATCATGAATGTGAAAGACAACTGACACTTCAACAATCACGGTCCTTGCTTTCATATGTTGTGAGTATTCTTAAATATTGAAGCATTTTTTTTTTCAACGTTTGATGATTTAGGTTTGCTGATTATGTTGCTATAACTTAAGTTTGTTCATAGTTATAGTGTATCGAATGTAGATCCCCTTCCTTGTCACATTAGTGAGAAATGTGAAATATGAAAAAGTGTTGTGCAGAAGGTGTGGAAGTGCAGGTGTCTATTTCATATCTTCCTCTCATCATACATATTCGTTGCTTCACATATTTTTTTCTGCACACTTCCATATCGAGAAACACTTCTTCTATTAATATTACATTACATATTTATGAGAAAGGATGAAATATAGTTGACATGTAAGAGAGAATAAATTTTCAATGACTGGAAAACACTGCACGCATCTCTAAAGTTTTTTATTTTGAGGAAATTGTGATGTTTTTTTCTCTTTGCATTGGAATTTCTGATTTTTCTATTGTGTGCAATATTAGCACTTTTGTTACCAAAGTCCAATAATTTTTCTTGTTCTTTAAATTTCCATCTCAACTCTTTGCCTTTTGCACCTAAATCCCTATGTGTCTGAAATTTATTATATGTTGTATAACATATTCAATGAAACAAGACAAAATCAACTTAATTGGCTTGAATGTGTTCTAACAGCCAACTTTGCACCCTAGTTTTCAAACCATGTGTCAAAGTATTCATAAATAAAATTTGGAGCAACTTCTTGTAGTCTGATATCAAAAACAATGAATTGACATCAACATAGTGGTGGGGACTAGCCTAACCATCAAGTTGCTTCATAGTAGAGGTAGTTGACCACTTCACTACACAATATTTATTTGTGGTTGTCCTAGCATGATTTTCAACTTAGAGTTATTATTGACGACCTATACGCTAATTTTCATGATTACGCAGAATTCATATTTATTTTAGACTATAAATTTCTGTCAATTAGGGTATGTATATCAATGATATTAAGTAGGAGCAAAGTGCAGAGGACATGGATGAGATGGTTTTGGAATTTCTAGATTTATTTCCACTACTTCTTGTAAACGTTGGATTTGGTATCTTCAATTTCTATTTATTGAGAGTTTACTGTATAACATATTTCACATGAAAAATAGTAATAGTTGGTGATTATATAGGGAACCGAGAAATGTATATTTAGACATTGAGAACGTTATTTATTGAGAGAGTATTTTAAGAACAAAGTGGAAATGGCTAGCAGGGAAGGAAATAAGTTACTTTCATTGATACTATTAAATCACTTGCTCGTACTGATGAGAACTTTCACTGATAGATTTTGTATGAGTGGTATGTGAATCTACCAATGAAAGAGAAGACAAACAACAATATTTGGACTAGTGGACTAGGAAATGCTACATGTGTTCTAGAAGTATTTCATTTCAGAGAAATTGTTTATTTTTGTGCAAACAATTTTGATTCACAAACATAGAACAATTATTCTAGTAGCAAAGAAGATTTCTTTGAATCCAAAGGAATTTATATGGATATGATTCAAGCTACCAAAACCAAATAAGTGCTTAAAATTTTCGAAAGCAAATAGTTTCTTGGAGTCACAAGCAAGTGGGACTAACATTATTCGATAATTCGTTTCCTTAACTTCCCAGGTTCCTTCTGATATTTCCCTCCTAGATATTTCTTTGTTTAGATAGCCATTTAGGGACATTTTTTGGCTATGTTCCCATGTGATGGGCCAAGAAACTATAGTGAATTTCCTGAAGAATTTTTTGTCTACTTTATCACTCATGCAAAAAAGATTGTATATTCGACTAAGCTGATCTCATTTCCAATGAATTAGCTTTTCAATTAGTTAATTTTTCCAAGATTAATAGATTATTTATGATTGCGTTCTTGATAACAACCCTCATCTACAACCATGTCTTTCACGACCTACCCTATAATCCTAAATTTAATCTCAATGAAAAATCAATGTAGTTCTAGTATACCATACTGTGGAAGCACAAAGCTTCTTTAAATTTTTTTCTAATCCAAGATGTCTTTGTAATTAAAGTAAATTACATGCTTATTCGAAAAGAGCCTTGTCTAATAAATGCACAAGCCCAAGTTTTCCTATGGGGAAAAGGGGTGCATGAAGAAAGAGAAAATAATATGGTCACTCAAATTTATGGATTTGAACTTAAGCCATTACTGTTGCCATTTTTTTTAGAGATAGGTATTTTGTTGTTGAAGTCTTCAAGCAATATCGTGACTGACTAGTTATATTTGAACGCAAAAATAAAGAAAAAAATTCTCTTCTATTTACTATTGGAGAAGTCACTATGAAGAATGTGACTCACGTTGCAGTGTCTTTAGATTATTTTAACTTAAGTGAAGCTAAATCCCTTGAAGAATTTGAACATAAGGCCTATTTACCGCACATCTAGGTACTGTCAGGTATGGGAATTTGTTTTAAAAAGTTAAAGAGTAATGCTAGGAGAGTCAAAGTGAAAAAATAAAGAGCTTGTAATGGATTTTGAATAAATTGTTGAAGAATCCAACATCGACACAAAAGGAATATACAAGCAAAGAGGTACAAATCCTACACAACAATCTCCACCTTGCACACCTGGTACTGGTATGAGTTCATCTTCCAGTCCAAGGAAGAAAAAGGCCATTGCAAGTGGAAAATTGGTTCACAATGGGCTATAAGGTGGGGGATATGATGAAGAGCCTCCTCAAAGATTCATTCTATAATGAGTACATGCAACTAAATAAGCCAAACCCAAAAGTCCCCCTAAAACAAGAAGCATTGATGAATCTATGGAAGTGGAAGTTGACAACGCTATACTACCTGTTTGGTTGAGTGCTTGTTTAGCAAAAAATAAAAATATAATGGACCAAATTATTGAAGAAGTCACTACTTCCAATGACCACCCTATCACATTTCAAAATGAAAACTATGGCTGGGGTGGTAAAAATTTGAGAATTGGAAAAGTAAAGGTTCGTAAGAAAAATGTTATTAATCAAGAAGAAATCGATGTTGATGTGTCTAGGGTTGGAGCCACGAGGCTCATAAATTGCATCAAGCTACTAATGACACACTTGCACAATCTATTGGTGAAAATGAAGCATAAAAATTGCGACTAAAAGCATGAATAAAAGAACTAGAAGATGATCTAAAAAAGGGTCCTTTGTTAATGACTCCACTGGAAATACAAGAACCACCATTGGAAATTTATACCCTTGATAAACCCCATATATTTAATAAACCAGTCAACCTCATTGTAGTTAAATCATATATATCAATAATATATCCAAAATATTGGAAATTATTGAACATTCATGGTAAGAAACTTCCTATCTATGACATTTAGTATAGAGAATTAAGTCATTTTTTGAGTGGGTTAAAATTGATCTTGAGAGAGACAAGAATTTCATAGAAAATGTCTTACCTTTAGTTAGAGGCTTGATTTACTCTATGATATAGAGAAAAAAACCAAGGAATCTCGAATGCTAATCGAATGGAGCAAGTCAAAGTTGGATGGTCGAAGAGAATCAAAACACTAGAGAACATTATAGCTAAATGTGAAAACATAGAGAGTAGAAGAGATGATTCCTTTCTCAAGGAGGTAGAGAGTTTTTGGGATCTAAACTGTTTGTGCATCACATGCAACTCTGGATTAATTCCGAGAGACACGCTAATGGCTGAGTTGGAGAAGCTAAAATAGTCAAAGGCAATAGAGTTCAATAGTAAATTGATTTTACTATATAAAAAATTAGCAAATGGATAATCACTTTTGTTAGTTTTAATTAACATAACTCTATCTTGGTTGCGCAATTGAAAGAAGAGGATAGGGAAATTGAGGAGGAGATATTCAAAGAACGTGTCAAACATGAGATTATAGTCCCTCCAATGAAAGATTTCATTCAAGATAAAGTGAAAAAATTTCTTTAAGAAATCATAAATCCAAAAGAAATTTGACAATCAAAAAATCACATTCTATGCTTTCACATATTGTGTGTGTTCTTAAATCTTAGAGCATTCATTTTTTTGTTTACTAGTGTTTCAATATTCAGGTTTGTTGGATATGTTATCATGAACTAAGCTAATTCATGCATGTAGTTTCTTGTCTTTCCTTGTAGCTACCTTTTTCACGGTAGCCCAATCCCATTTTCCATTAGGACAAATTCATTTACTTTTGTGATTAAGTATAAGGATATTGATAATTTCATTGGGCACCAAACATTATTCTCTACACTAAAAGCATTTGAAATGGTTTAATATCTAAATGTAAGTTTAGTTACATAATGATTTCCATCAACAAATGCCTTCCTTTCCCCAAATACCTTTGTTTCAAAGATAAATTATCATTTATTACATGTATTTTATTTATTATAGAAAAACTATTGTTATTTTCAAGAATGCAGGTAAAAATAGTTAAAGAGAGAAGATGCTAGAAAAACATAATGAATGAGTTGATAAGATGAGGTATCAAAATATTCTCATTACCAATATACGCAAACTTTGGGAGAAAAATATCGATCACCATAAATCATGGGTTGCAAAGTTTGTATTGAATTTTGGTGCCAATTCTGATTACTCTATTCCAATTATGAGTCCATTTACCAATTTTGTAAAGAATTATGAGATAACATTTTGCATAAGATCTTGTATAGGTTTAAATTTTGTGGCGTTGTCCAAAATCATTAATTGAACCTAAGTTTTATAAAATATGGTTTAAGATTTTATATTATACCTAATGTTCTCTAATTGATCACAATGAAAATGAACTTTTGATTACACTATTCCAATTTTGAGATTGTTTACCAATATTGTGAAGAATTCAAAGATAATGTTTTTCATAAGATATTATATGAGTATAAATTTTGTAGCATTGTCCAAAAACATTAATTGAACATAAGTTTTCGACAATATGCTTTGAGCTTTTATATTGTATCCAATGTTTTGTAATTGATCACAATGAAAATGAGCGTTCGACAACAATTTTGAATCTCAAATATCTATTATGTCTGTAGTATTTATTTTAATCATAGCTATGATGATTGGAATTTGAATATGGATACAGTTCTTATTATAGTAATTGTGCTGGTTACTATTCAAGACTTCCCAAGCACAAAGACTGATTATTTTGTTCCAATTCTAAGTTTGTTAACCAATTTTGTGATTTTTTTAAAAATAATGCTTTGCATAAGTTTTTGAGGATATGCTTTGATATTTTATATTGTATATAATGTTTTGTTATTGATCAGAATCAAAATGAATATTCGAAAAATACTTCTCAAGCACAAATACTGATTATTTTTTTCCAATTCTAAGTCTGTTCCTTAATTTTGTGGAGAATTACGACATATTGTTTTTCATAAGTTTTTGAGGATATGCTTTGAACTTTTATATTATATCTAATGTTCTTTTATTGATGAGAATGAAAATGAACGTTTGAAAATAGTTTTGGATCTCAGATATTTGTTATGTATTGAAAATTTATTTTAATCATAGCTATGATGATTAGCATTTAAATCTAGATACAATTTTTGTTATTGTACTTTGTTGGTTTATATTCAAGATTTCTCAAGCATAAAGACCCATTAATCTATTCTAATTTTGAGTTTATTCACAAATTTTGTGAAGAGTTTTGAGATAATGTTTTGCATAAATTTTTGAGGATATGCTTTGAGCTTTTATATGATATCTAATGTTCTGCCATTGATCAGAATGATCTAAAAAAATTTAATTAAGTAATTAATGTCAATTTAAACCGAATTTACTACTTCTGAATCTATGTTTGTGTTGCATGCATCAATTACGTGTAAGAGTAAATCTCTCTATGCTTCTGCAATTGCAGAAGGGGTCAAATAATGGTTTTTCCTTTAAGTCGACACATGCTTTACATGTGCAACTATTTATTTTTGCACAAAATTTATCTTATCACATGACTTTATTCCACATACATTCTTGCATGGCACAACTCTTTCTCTTCATTACACATACTCACTTCTACATGTTCGCACACATTTTCGTCTCCACACACTTCTTCAGTGCACCTATATTCCGCAAAGCACTTATTCTAAACTTATGTACACATTATCCCCTTGGCACATTTGTTTCACACATTTTAATCATGTGCAACACTTTTCTTGAACTTGATTATAAATTGATTATCTCCATATTGGTTCCAATTTCTACAAAGTTGTGAAACTTACCTTTTTTCCTTTACACATGCAATATATGTTGTTTGCATATGCACTTTAGCTCTACACAAATCTTAGTTTGACAATATTTAACTCATATATGCCTCAACTTCACACATGTCATATTGCACACATCCCTTAGGGTTGAGAAATGTCTACAATAATATTTTAATTTTATAGGGCACAGGAAACTCTCTAGGAGGTTGGGTCGATAATCAAAGAAATATGTGTAAAATATTTAGTCAAATTCCGAAAAAAGACATCAGTGCCCATTTTCCCCTCTGCACATTATTTAACTCATAGATGTGTTAGCTATGAACATGTCTTATTATGCACATCCCTTACTTTCACCAATATTAGTGTTAATAATGTTTTTTAAAGACACTTGTTGTTGGGTGTGGAGCTTGATTATCGTTTTGATTGTTCAAAGGTTTTTTTCTTTAGTTGTGATTAGATCCCAGTCCCTAACAGGGGGATGTGGGGGGGATGCCCCCCCCCCCCCCCTTGGCAGGGGTTCAATACTAGCACCTCTGAAGCAAAAAATAGATGAAAATTTTCCTTGTAAAATATTGTAATTTCATAGTCAATATAGGTCGTTCATTAGGCGAAAGATATGATGGTAGAAGTTATGTTAATTTAGGGTTTTTTTCCCCTAGAAGGAAACCCTTGGTTTATATGAGGGAATTGTATTGTGATTGTGCATTATTATTTTGTGTGAAGAAAAGAGTAAAGACTATGTAAAAGCGAAGAGGAAATTACAAAATATTTACTATAGGTTGTATCTCTTGATTTTGCTAGATAATATAAAAGGAAGGACCGACTGTTTCTCCAAGGATGTAGCCCAAATTGGGTCAACCATGTATATTTGTGTCACTCTTTTTTTAAGTTTTTTTGTGTATTTTTTCCGCAATATTTTATGTGTTACATTGCTATGTTAATTAATTTCTAACAATTGGTATCAGAGTCGAAGGTCTATTTGGCTAATAAACTCGTAGGAAAGAAGGATTTCTGGTTTGAGTGGGAGCAGTGGCGGAAGATGGTAGGTTTAGGGTTGAGAAATTCAATGGAAAAAACTACTAGCTATGGAAGATGAAAATGGAGGATTATTTGTATCAACAATCTATTTATCTACCATTGAGTGGAAAGCAAAGAAGCTGACAAGTATGACCAACGAAGAATGGGAGATTATTTAGAGAAAGGCACTAAGAACAATACGACTATTCCCGACAATGTCGGTGGCCTTCAAAATTTAAAAGGAAACGAAAACAGAGGGTTTAATGACAACATTGGCCAAACTATATGAAAAACCCTTGGTGTCAAACCAGGTATTTCTTATGAAAAGTTTGTCTAATATGAAGATATCAAAAGGTGGATCTGTTGTTGATCGTTTAAATGAATTTAACACAGTTACTAATTAGTTAAATTATGTAGGGGTTAATTTTGATGATGAAGTTAGGGCTCTATTATTTCTGTGCTCATTGCAAGAAAGTTGGAATGGCTTATTCATGGCCATCAGTAATTCTATCTTTGGATCTAGTACTTTAAAGTTTGATGATGTTGTTGGTTTTATCCTTAGCAAGGGAATGTGATGGAAAAGCTCAGTGAGATAATAGGTAATGCTTTGTATGAAAATACTAGGGTAAGAAAGCTAAATAGAGGAAAGAACCTAGGACACCGCAGTAAGCCAAGGAAAGACATATCTGAATCTAGATCAGGGATAGTGTTTTGGAAATGTGGGAAGAAAGGACAACTGAAGAAAGACTGTAAATATCAAAAGTGAAAAGAAGAAGATGGACAATAAGAGAACAATCATGAAGCGAATGTGACAGGTGTTGTGTTGCAAGATGCTTTGATCCTTGTTGGGCCTTTTGTTTTTTAATTTGTTGTTAAAAAAAAAAAACCCTAAAGAAATAAATAAAATCAACATAGAAAAAATATGTTTTCATTTCTTTTAAGATTTGTTTTTTAAAAAATAAAATAAAAAAATAAATAAAAAAATAAAAAAATTCATGTAATAATAATATATATATCTCATATATATATTATTATTATTTAAAAAATTTTAACTTTTGTTACATCGATCCATAAAAAATAAAAAATCTTTCTCATAGACAAGCAGATCCGAGAGATAGAAGAGAGCAAAGCCAGCCTGATGACTTGATTGATTTCCGCCTGTTAAAGAGTAGAAAGGGTATGAGTCAGCTGGAATTAGAAGATGAGGTGGAAGATGATTTGAAGCGTGCTACTGGAGAATTTGTGAAGGATGGGAGCAGTATGAATAAATTGAATCGGATTCTACAACTTACGGGCTTCAGTGATCCGGTATATGCTGATGTGACAGTAATAAACCGTACAAGGGATACACTGCAGAATCTTTGATTGGAATTGGCTACCATGGGCGATCTTAAACTGGTAGAACGCCCACAAAATTATACTCTAGCACGAGAATCAACCAAGCAGATAAAAGCTAATATAAAGGTTTCTTCAACCGAAATTGGTGTGATCTTTGGTAACATTGTTTATGAAATGTTCTACTACCCCTGCTCGCCATTGCCACGCTCTGCGTGTTGACTGGATTCGATCACGGGTTGAGGGTTACCTGAGTGTATTTCCAAGAAAGGGTTTATGGTGGAATGAATTGATTATGAACAGTTTATCATGTGGAGATCAGGGCCATTGCAATGAGAACTTTTAAGCAAGTTGTTGCATCGACGCCGCGCTTCCAGAAAATCTATTGAAATTGCGTTCTCCCTGAACAAGGACCTCCCTTGAACCATGCATAAGAGCTGCAGGAATGATGGATGATGCAAAAGCACCCATCTGTGAGTGTTGCCATTGACGATATCTGCGAATTTGTACATTAATTATATCTCCATCTGCAATA
Source organism: Pinus tabuliformis (assembly GCA_031772625.1). NCBI lineage: Eukaryota > Viridiplantae > Streptophyta > Pinopsida > Pinales > Pinaceae > Pinus > Pinus tabuliformis. The sequence goes on along the minus strand of CM062804.1, from coordinate 390,124,023 downwards.
GATTATGCTGTGCGGGAAATCAAATCCATTCGAGTTTTGCATTGGGTGCGCATCAGAATCTTGTTCGGTCTTCCTGGTTCAACTCGGATTTTCTGCACAGTTTGGTACTTTGGCATTGGGCCATTCCCTCTATATCTCATTTTTTTTCCGTGTACCCAGTAAGTCGGCGGAGCATTGCAGCTTTGCTGTGTTGCCTCAGTTGAATGTGGCAGGGATTTTTTTTCTTGTAATTTTGAGTCTTTGAAAATTGATATCATAGTCATAGATTCTTTGCCAGGTCTTGAAGGGCGCGCACCACGAACCACCGTTACCAACATTGTAATTAAATGGGATGACCGGAGCATCGCTTGTCTGCCTATCGTAGTAGCTATCGTTGCCGACCCAACCTCCATGACCACAATCAAGGTAATAAAAATCCGCTGATGAAACGATGACTCGATAGCCGGCAGCAGTAATGCGCTTCGTGTTATTGGGGCCATTGCTCCATGTCTGGAGAATCGTGGTTTCCCTCGGCAGAATTTGGGGTCTCACCTTCACAGTGTCATCAAGCAAGATGTCCTCCCAATGAATTGCAGTCTTAGGGCGACATCGTCGATAACATTCTGCACGACTTTATACGTTGAGAGGGTTCAGCTATCCAGCTCCAGGCTCCAACGCCATCCGATCCCTCCAACTCGCGGACAGGTCCGACCAGAACGTCCCAACAGCAGCAACCACTTCTTCAACATTAGTTGTGTCGACACGTTTCTGCTTGAAAGTTTCACTCTGGTAGAGAGGTGTGCTTAGAGCGCCAAATGGGTCAAAAGAATTGCTAAAGTTCACAAGAATTGTAGAAACACTCAACTCTTTTTCTTGGACACCTGTATGCACAATTTCACACAAAGCAGCCGACGAATCCTCTGCAACACAATCTGTGTCATTGTTAACAATGGCAGCCATTGCCAGCTGAAGTTCCTTGTCACTGCTGCACCTGACCGATACTGTTGTCAAGCTACGATTTCTACACAACTCGGGAGACCAACGTGATCTACTCGAAGGCAAGTTGTGGATAAAGCCCTGGCCGATTTGTGAATTGTGTTGCTTCAATCCATGCATCACCAGGTTCTGCGCTGCGGCCATGGGCATGGATGACTAAGGAATTTAGTAAAGAACCCTGACGGGCAGCTCCTAAGAAATCCCTTCATATGCCAATATTCATGTTTTGTTTGGATTTCTTTTCCATTTTTAGTTTAATTTTGTTTTGTATTTATTGTAAAATATCATATTTATTTTTATTTTTGGGATTTGTTTTGTATATATTTAGTTATAATTTATTAATGATTGATATGTTTTATATTTAGTTAATATTTGATTTATATTAATTATGATTCTATTAATATATTAATATGATTGTATTATCTGTATTAATTCTATTAATATATTAATACATTAATATAATATGAATGTATTAAGATATTAATTATATTAATATATTATTATGATTGTATATTAATATATTGGTATATTAATACATTAATATATTATGATTGTATTAATATATTAACATATTATCTTTTGTTATAAAAAAAAAAAAAAAATTAACAATTGTTGTTTGGAAGTATTTTTAAAATAAAGAAAAAAAACATTGGCATGTGAAAGGCACTGGCATAAACAAAACTTTGGGGGCATGAAAATTGAGAGAATCATGAGAATTAGAAGAACTGGATGAAAGCAACAATAAAAGATAAAAAATAAAAAATAACAAAAAATAACAAATAACAAATTCACAAAATTCACATAGGTTTGAAAATAAATAATGGACCATTTGGAAGCATAATTTGAAAGAACATTTGGTGGATTATTTAAATGCTGACTAACTTGTTTAGAGTTGGCAAATTGATATTGTTGTATGCTTTTATAACATACTAATCTGCAGGACACAACAAATCTATGATGCCAAACTTTTCGCCATGCACAGAAGTCAGCTGACACAAACAGGGAGTATTACACTTCAAGGTTATTTTCACAAATGGAATATCATGATTAAGTCAACTTTAACACTTTGTCTTTCCTTAATTTGTTTTATTTGGTATGAAATTTTTGCATAAGAATCATGAAGAAACTGGCCATTTCTTCATGAGCACACTTATGTTTTCTTTGTACCAAGTTTTTTACAGGTAACAGGATAATCAAGTGATCATAAGGAGATTACATTGTGCGCACAATTGGTGTTCCAACGACTAATTTCATGAAACATTCTAAAGACAAATCCATGTCCAGATCCATTATTTTTCACTCCCATTTTGCAAAAGATTTTCCACCCATTGTCCATATCCATAAAGCATACAATCTCCATATCCATTTTTCACAGCAAGAGTTCTTATTCATACACCATGCATTTCCTTATTGTCATTTTCCATGTCATTACCATTCCCCTTCATTTCCGCAATAAAACTCTGCTTGAGTCAAAGTCCTAGAGTCTAAGTATCATTGAAAAAACACCTAGATGCTTGCATTCCTTAATGGCAAGTACTCTTGCCAATGAACAATGGGAGTACATTAATATCCCTTGTTCGTTGGATCTTGTAGGTGACTCGACCACGACAAATTTATTCATACCTACAAAGATGTGTTAGGCATCCTGACTCCCATTGGAATCAATGGTGGGAGCTCTTGTGTTGGCTAGGGGCATTCATTAACGGCCACTAAGTCAACAACTTCTTGCTATGTTCGACATCGACACATTTAATCACATAGTAAGATTTGTGCCATCGAGCGTTGAAGACTTGAAGACCCATATTTTGTAGCAGATGAAGCCAATTTCTTTTCATTGTTTTTCAGTTTGTCATCACTTGAGGACAAGTCAATCAATAAGGCTGGGAGGGAAATGTAACTTATATATTTTATATACCTTCCAAGCCTTATAGATTTTCAGCCATATTCAGCAGACTCATCATATTCATCATCCAGCAGCAGATACAACTTTCAGCCATGTTCAACAGACTCCTCAGATTCATCATCTAGTAGCAGAGGATCTAACAGCCGATACAACAATACAGATCCATCTTTCATCCACAACTTGAAGAAGCAGATTCAGAGCAGAATTGTGGCAGCTGCACATGCATGATTCATGCATGATTTTCCCAACCAAGTAAAGAGGACTATGAACAACAGTCTTTGCCGCCACACGTGCACAACTCTCATCCATTTTTGGAAGGGTAAGTTAAGGTATGATATTTTCTAACTTTTAACCATTAAATTCCTTGAAAATTTAGAATAATAATTTTTGGAAAAAACTTCACTTCCTTTTTCCTTGCTTTCCCCATTTCACATAATTGCCCAAATCATATGTTTAAGGGGAAGGACACATCCACATTCATATATCACATTCATATAACATCCACATTCATATATCACATTCTTAATCCCACTTACCTTCAAGCTATATTCACTATTACATGAGCATACAAATGGCTTTGTCAAAAGTATTTAAAAGTTAACTGGATGCCAATAGAATCATGGTTGTTACACAAGAACCAACCATGGTGCATTCCAACAAAATGCCAACGGAATCATGGTTGTTACACAAGAACCAACCATGATGCATTCCAACAAAAATACTCTGCAATAAAAATCACATTATCAATATGCAAAGAGCATACATTGAATGCAACAAACAAAATATGGTTGAAACACAAGAACCAACCAAGTTGTAGTTCATCAAAATAACGCTTTGCAAAAGTTAAGTAAATGATATCATGCAGAGTTTAAGCCAAAGCTCAAAAAGTAATGTAATAGATTGCATGAGGACATGCAATATCTTGAGTTTGGGGGAGATGTTGGGCCTCAAAATAGTCCCTATTTTCACTCCATTATTCACCAATATTTTCACATTTTACCTTCATGTCACCTCCATTCCACCTCCATATCATTACATTTACCTCATTATTGGGTTCTAACAATGCTTTTCCAAAGTTTATTAATTCTTAACATTTTTAAGTGAATTTATGGCTAAACTTTAGAAAATAAGATGCTTATACTTATACCTAACAATTAGAATGAGTTTGTTGACATGTGTAGGCACAAAGGAAGCTTCCAGGGCATCTTTATGTGGCCTTGAATGATCAAATTCGAATTTGATAAGATAAGCCTCATGGAAAAGATCATGGACCTCATGGAGGAAATCATGGAGGATAGGGTTATGTGTCTAGATGGTTGAGAAATGTATGGAACTAAAGAGAGATTAGTGGATCATCATTATGAGTTTGTTATCTCATCTCATTGTATAAATAGGAGTACCTCCTCCATTCCAAGGAGAGGACTCTTAGAGCATGTATCCAGCTTATGATGGAATAGAATAAAGCTCCATTTTACATACATTTCCATTATGTAGTTTTATATCCATTATGTAGTTTTTAGATATAAGTTTCCTTAATGTAGTATATGGAATAATTTCTCTTGTTCTTAAGAGAATTGAGCTCACTCTAAAAGGATGAGAGAAACATGTTATTTCATATTAGATCTTATTTCATTTAATTTCTTAGATGTTTGATGTTTTAGGATTTGTTTGAGATTGATGAATGAGTTTTAAATTAGAATCTTATCAGCATATGAGAGAACAACCAAGCGTCTAAGTTAGGCTCTCTCTCTCTATTTGATTTGCATGATAATTGAAATTCATTCTTTTTCTTTTATGTTTCAAGTATCATATGAGGAGATAACCAAGAGTCTAAGTTAGGCTCTCTCTCCATTGATTTATATGGTAATTGAAATTCATTCTTTTGTGCTTTTATGTTTCAAGTTATTTCATTTCTTATGCTTGTGAATGAATCTTAGTTTAGTTTGGATTAGTACATGAGAGGACAATCAAGAGACTAAGTTAGTCTCTCTCTCTACTTGAATCCGAACAATAATTAAGTTCATTCTCTTGTCTTCATTTCAAGTTTTTAGTTTCATGTAATCAATGATTTCTTTATGATACTGTAGGGAAGGACAACCAGGACCTCCTTAGTTAGGAGCCTCTGCCCTTACATATTGTATTGAATCTTAAATAATTTAGTTAGACATAGAGTTAGTTGCCTACTCCTGCATATATTGTGCTAGCATCATCACAAGCTTATGAGTCTCCCTGGTTGATAATTTAATGCAGCAATTTAAGCCCAATAAATTGCCCAACAATCCTTTCATTATAAAATATTATTGATGCTTGGGTGGTATATTTAGGGGCTTCATTCCATGCCACACCTACTAGGAAACATTTTCATGAGTATGTTCAAGGAGATTTTGGACAAGTTCGTTTGGGTGATGATAAACCCTTGAAATCATTGGAATAGGTAAGGTTTTTATAAATAAATAGAATGGTAATTAATGGCTATTAAAGGAGGTAATAAATGTTTCATATCAATAGGGCAGTTGGGAGGTGTAGGTTGTGTAACTACATTTACAAACAAAACTTGGAATGTCACTAAAATAGCATTGGTAATAGAAAAAGGAAAAAAGGTTGGTACAGTGTATTTATGCAATGGTATTTCTAATTCTACTAATGCTTTAACCTCCACTAGAGAATATACAACATTGTGGCATCATAGGCTTGTGCTCATGAGTGAGAAGGGGATGCGGATTCTTCACTCAAGAAATTTTTTGCCATGTTTGATGAATGTTGATTTCGATTTCTGTGAGAATTGTGCTTATGGAAAACAAAAGAGAGTCATATTTCTAAGAATTTTGAAAGAAAAGAAGAGCGAAAAATAGAGCTTGTACATACAAATGTATGGGGACCTGCTTAGGTATAATCTCTCAGTGGCTTTTGCTATTATGTTACTTTTAGTGATGATGCAACTAGGATAACTTAGGTTTATTGTATTCAAAATAAATTTGACGCCTTTGATATTTTTAAGAAATGGAAATCTTTGCTTGAGAATGATACATGAAAGAAGTTGAAGTGTTTTATATTGATAATGGAGATGAATACTAAAGCAAGGAGTTTGATAATTATTGTTCAAACCATGGAATTCATAGAGAAAAAGATAGTTCCAGGAACACCACAAGAAAATGGTGTGTCAGAAAGGATGAATAAGACAATCATGGAGCGTGCCAGGTGTATGAGATTGCATGCATAATTACCCTTATACTTTTTGAAATATGTTGTAGATAATGTTTTTTATCTAATAAACAGGGGGCCTTCAAGTTCCTTGGATAGTGGTATTCTAGAGGAGGCATGGATAGGTAAAAAGGTAAACTACTTATTTCGAAATACTTTTATTTGTGAAGCATTTGTCCACATTAATAAAGAAAACAGAACAAAGCTTCAGGCAAAATAAAAAAAGTGTACCTTCATTGGATATGGTGTTAATGATTTTGGTTATTGCTTATATGATTATGAAAACCATAAAATCATCAGAAGTAGAGATGTGGTATTCAATAAAAGGGATTTGTACAAATATTAGTTGCGGGGAAAGAAACAGAAAAAATAAAACACATAATACACAGTGCTTGATGAGATCACTGTTGAAATGTGGCAACAAGAATATTCCAATTTTAATTTGTCCTTGAATTAAAATAAAATTTAGTCTTACCAGCTACCTGGAAATAATTAATTAATTCATTTTGAATTAATTAGTAGGAGAAATTCAAGTTAGAAGTCTTTATGAAGTCATGCAACCGTTATCCCTTAAATTAAGGAGATAAGGTTGAGATATATTTGAGTTGTAATTAGTTAACTCATTTTACTGTGTTAAGTCCAGTTAAATTAGTTCCAAACTGTTTGAGGAACTACTTGTGAGTTATCAGTCTGTTGATGCATGCATGCACTCAACTAGTGTACTCCAGATACATGAAGATTCCCTCATCAGTAACTCATGCATGTCTATTATGAGAAAGACCCAGTTGATATTAAAGACAAGGATAGTGTACTATCAGTTGCATGTGTTTTCTTATAAAGAAAACTCATGCATGTAGAGATGAATAATTCCTTGAGGATTGCGCAGTCCTAACAATGTGTGAGAGAAGTGTTCCACTTGGTGAGGTGGAATCATCCACTAGGAACAACGAAAGGAAATAGGAGCTTGGAGGGTAGAGAGGAAGGCTTGTGAGAAGCCAGGATTGCCTGTGAGAATCTGTGAGGATTGTATTGAGAGCTGGCTAGCTATGAGAGCTAAGGCTTTGTATAATTCCTATGTATTTCCACCTTGTATGATAATACAGATAGTAGGGTCTTTAGCTGAGGTTTTCCCCGAAGTATTCTCATGTGTATTGTGCATTGATTCTTCTTCTTCTGGTTATATGTGTTCAGCTCGATCTTTAAGCTTCCGCAAATTGATAGTAGAAGTAGGTTATAGTATTCTACATTCATTTATATTGCATTATCGAGTTAACATACAACAGACTTTCTACAGAGCTAGATTTGTAGAGAGAATTTCTACAATCACAGGGAAAGTAAAATTAAAGGTGTCAGGAAATTATAATGATCAACAAGACGAAGAAGAAGAAGAAGAAGTAAAATAGTAGTATGCACGTCAAACTCCTACTAGTGTTGTTAGAAAATCTATCAGGTTAAGTAGACCCCCTGAATGATATTCTCCTTCATTATATTATGTATTGTTGACTGATTATGGTAAACCAAAAGGATATGAAGAAGCAATATAGGTAGAAACTAGGAAGAAGTGGGAGAAAATAATGAAAGAATATATGGACTCCTTGGTACATAACTAGACTTGGGACATAGTTAGGTTGCCTACAAGTAAAACAACAGTGTAGAATAAACGGGTTTACAGGTTGAAGGAAGAAGTTGGAGGAAAATAGAGGTATAAAGCTAGACTTGTGGTGAATGGGTTTGAACAAAAGAAAAGTATATACTATGATGAAATATTTTCTCCTCTTGTTAAAATGACTTCATTCATAACTATTTTAAGTCTAGTGGTAGCAAAAGATTTGTATCTTGAATAGTTAAATGTAAAGACATCCTTTCTCCACGGGGATTTGGAGTAAGAGATATATATGCAAAAACCAAAATGGTATGAGGTCAAAGGGAAGGAGAAATTAGTGTGCAAGTTATAGAAGAGATTGTATGGCTTAAGACAGGTTCCAAGGCAGTGGTATCTAAAATTTGATAGGTTTATGTTTGAAAAAGGTTATACTAGATGCATTAGAGAAATTTTGAGGTTGAAATGGGCCTCAAAACAAAAATGTACAACCAAAATCAACTTTATAAGAACCAATAGGATTCAAGATGATGATGTCAACCATGGGGGATGATTCATCTTTTTTGGATTAAAAAAGTAAACAGATAAAAAAATATAAGAATAAAAAAACTACTTTTTGAACTCATATTTTCAACTTATCTCCCTTTACTCAAATTTTAAATGGGAGCACTCGTTGGATGTGGATTTTAATTCCTCATCCAAGGAGTACCCATTTTTCATACTTTCAATGGACCCTACTACATGAAAAATAAGAAATACATGGAAAATGTGATTGAAATAACGTTTTTCATGTATTTCTCATTTTTCACATAACAAATTCCATCAAAAGTATGAAACATGGGTACTCCTTGGATGAGGAATTAAACTCTACATCCAATGAGTGCTCCCGCTCGAAATTTGAGTAAAACTGTAGGAAGAGAAGTTGAAAATATGAGTTGAAAAAGTAGTTTTTTCCTTTTTCCCTCTAAAATTTGATGATTTAATATAAACTCATTTTATTATTTCCACTATTATTTTATAATATTCCTTAGGAGGTTCATTTTAGACATCAATATTTCTCTAGTGTCACTCTGACCACTGTATTTATCGTAAGAAACAAAATGATGGTAAATATATTATATTGCTATACTTATGTAGATAGTGGGGTTTTTAGCTGAGGCTTTCCCCGAAGTATTCTCATGTGTATTGTGCATTGATTCTTCTTCTTCTGGTTATATGTGTTTAGCTCGATCTTGTTTGATCTTTAAGATTCTGCAAATTGATAGTAGAAGTAGGTTATAGTATTCCGCTTTGATTTATATTGCATTATCGGGTTAAACTACAGCAGACTTTCTACAGAGCTGGATTTGTAGAGAGAATTTCTACATGGTATCGGAGCCAAGTTTATCAGAGCTATGAACAGTATACTGAGAAGAGAATTCAAAGTTTGAAGTTCGGGGTTACAGGTGCAAATCGAACAAATACCATACTTCAAGGTTGGCCAATGGCATTCTATGGCTTGAGACTAGAGTATGCCTTGGAAGGTAGATCGAATTACATAGCATGGAAAGATAGAATGGAGGATTTATTAGAAGACAATGGCTTGAAGGATTTCATTGATCAAGAAATCCCAAAGCCAGCTTCAACTAATGCACAATCGCTGGCTGAGTGGAAGAAGTGTGTGGCGAAGGCGAGACAGATCATCCTAGAGGGAGTTCGAGACCATATTGTCTCAAGCCTCCATAGGAAGGATACTCCATTTCTAATGTGGAAGACATTGAAGGACCTCTACTAGAACAATAACAACTAGAGGAAATTGGCACTCAAGGATAAGCTTCAAAGAGTCAAGATGGAGAAGGGCGATACTATTACCACATATCTAAACAAGCTTACCACCTGTAGAGATGAGCTTGGTAGTGTGGGAATAACTACTTGCGATGATGATATGGTGAGCCTCGCTCTCCTTGGCCTTTCAAAGAGTTGGAATAGCTACTAGGAATCTGTGAATGGAAGGGAGAAACTACTAGATTAGGAACGACTATGGTCGGATGTTATGTAGGAGGAGATAAGGAGGAGCACATGAGATGGTTCTTCATCCAAGAATGATGATGAAGAAAATATGGCCTTAGCAAGTAAGGCAAGGAAAGGGAAGGGAAATACTTCCCATTCCAAATCGAATTCTTCTCATGGAGGGAAGAAGGGTGAAAAGTCTAAAGTAAGATGCTTTAATTATCGTGAGATGGAACATTATGCAATTAATTTCCCATCGAAGAAGTCCAAGAAGGGATCCTCGAAAGGATCAGAAAGTGAGGCATTAGCTTCTCAGTTCGAAATGGACTATACCCTCATCTCATGCATGGTGTCATCGATGATGGGTTGTTTTTGGTATCTTGACAGTGGAGCCTCATTCCACATGACCTGTGATAAAATTTTATTCAGTACCTTGGAGGAGAAAGACCTCAAGATGCACATAGAGATGGGTGACAATGGAAAGTATAATGTTTCAGGAGTGGGCATGGTTGCTTTTCAGAGGGAGCTTGGACCTCCTCTCACCTTAACAAATGTGATGTATGTGCCTAGATTGAAGAAGAACTTGGTATCGGTCGCGATGTTGGAGGACAAAGGCTACGATGTTGTCTTCAGTAAAGGAAAGGTGTTCCTAAGACACATAACCACAGTTCATACCAAGAGGATTGAGATTCGGGTGAAGAATCTCTATAAACTAGAGGTATATGATTATGCAACATTGAGTATGAAAGAAGAATTGATGCAAAGCCAAGACATTGGTGAGTTGTGGCACATGTAGTTGGACCATTTGCATCATGGGGCTTTGAAGATAATGCAACAGATATCTACAGGACTTCCTAAAGGTAAACTTGAGAAAGTTGACACATGCAAAGGTTGTACCGTGTGAAAGTACACCAAGTCTTCCTTTCATGATCGAGACAGTCGAGTAAAGGCTATCTTAGAGCTTGTTCACACTGATGTGTGTGGACCATTCTTGACGGAATCCATAATGAAGCAAAGGTATTATGTGATTTTCATTGATGATTATTCTCTTAAATGCTGGATTTATTTCATGTAGAAGAAGCACCAAACCTTCATAATGTTTTGTGAGTTCAAAGCTTTGGTCGAGAAAGAGTCAGGGAAGAAGATCAAGGCCTTGAGAAGCGAAAACAGTAGAGAATATGTCTCTTAAGAGTTTAAGGACTTCTATGCAGCGGAAGGAATTAAATGAGAGTTGACGGCACCTCATAACCCATAGCAGAATGGGGTGGCTGAGAGGAAGTACAAAACTATTGTAGGGGCAGCACGAGCAATGATGCATGACCAAGGCCTACCACTTCACTTGTGGGTTGAGGCATGCAACACAATGGTCTATTTGCAGAATAGAAGCTTGCATCACATACTTGGGATGAAGACACCAAAGGAAGCTTTCTCCGATAAGAGACCAGATGTGGGTCACTTCAGGATCTTTGGCTCATCAACATATTTCCATGTGATAAAGGATGCATGGAAGAAGCTTGAGCCAACAGAAAATTTGGGGATACTTGTGGGGTACACTGATACACCTCACAACTATCGGGTGTACTTGCCTACCAGTCGGAGGACAATGGTTTGCAGAGATCTCAAGTTTGGTAAGCATAAGGCCATGCAAGTTTCCCTTGAGAGGGAGCTCCAACTACAGGCTATGGAGGAACTATTGGTTCCTAAGGAGGAGGAGCCTTAGACTGATGCGGAGCAGCCGCAGGTAGAGGTTCCAGGAGTGGAGACATCCACTCAAGCAGAGTCTTCCAGAGATGGATGGAAGGGAACAAGAGAAGCTGATAGATTGTTGCAGGATGTGAGAGAGAATGTGGGAGCACCATTTTCTCAGTGAAGACAGAGAAGGTCACCTAAGAGGTACACTGGATACATGGCCCTTGCTGGGGAATGTGTTGAGACTGAGCCATCTTCCTTTGAGGAAGCAATGCAATAGCCAATTTGGGTTGATGCTATGGTGGAGGAGTATGACTCCATAGTTCGTAACAGTGTTTGGGACGTGGTTCCGAGACCAGAGAACAAGTCAGTTGTGAGTTCCTGTTGGATTTACAAGGTAAAGCAAGCTGCTGATGGTAGTGTGGAGAAGCATAAGGCAAGATTTTTTGCCCGTGGCTTTTCACAGGTCGAGGGGATTGACTATAATGAGACTTTTTCTCCTGTTGCAAGGTACTCATCTATCAGATCTATGTTGGCACTATCAGGACAGGTGGGTTGGAAGACTATCAGATGGATGTGAAGATTGCATTCCTCAATGGCCAGACTGAGGAAGAGGTGTACGTAGAGCAGCCAGAAGATTTTGAGACCTTCGATCTTGAGTCGCATGTGTGCCAACTCAAGAGAGCGTTGTACAGGTTGAAGCAAGCACCTCGTGCTTGGTACACCAGAATAGACAACTATTTCACTGGGTTGGGCTTCACAAAGAGTGAAGCGAATGTGAACTTGTACCACATCATGGTGAAAGGTAAGTTGTTGATCATTGTACTTTATGTTGATGATCTCATATTGACTGGTGATGATCAGTTGATCATGTCTTGCAAGGAGGACCTTGCAAGAGAGCTCGAGATGAAAGACATGGGTCTCATGCATTACTTCCTTGGCATGGAAGTGTGGCAGAAGGATGGGGAATTGTTTATGTCTCAGGGAAAGTATGCCAACAAGATACTTAGGAGATTCGAAATGGAGAAGTGCAAGCCCATGCAGACTCCTCTAGCAAGTAATTGGAGGAAGGAGGATGATACTTTAGAAGAATTAGTAGAGGCTATTGTGTACAGCCAACTTGTGGGTTCACTGATGTACTTAGTGAACACACAACCAGATTTGTGTTATGCGTTGAACCAGCCGAGTCAAGCGATGGTTCAGCCTACCAAGATGTTTTGGAAGGCGATAAAGCATGTACTGATATACCTCAGAGGCACATCTCAGTATGGATTATGGTATAGACGGACAGAGGGAGTGAAGCTGCAGGGCTTCACTGATGTACTTAGTGAACACACGACCAGATTTGTGCTATGCGGTGAACCAGCCGAGTCAAGCGATGGTTCAGCCTACCAAGATGTTTTGGAAGGCGATAAAGCATGTATTGATATACCTCAGAGGCACATCTCAGTATGGATTATGGTATAGACGGACAGAGGGAGTGAAGCTGCAGGGCTTCACTGATGCATATTTGGCAGGGAGTCCATCAGATCAGAAGAGCACGTCAAGAGGGATTTTCAACCTTGGGTCAACGACAGTTTCTTGGTATAGCATGAAATAGAGGTCAGTTGAACTTAACACGGCAGAGGCAGAATACATGGCTACAAGTCAGGCAGCATGTGAGGCCATCTGGATGTAGAAAATCCTAGTTGGTTTATTTGATCAGAGGATGGATCCAACTGTGATTTATTGTGATAATCAAAGTTGTATCAAACTCTTTGAGAATCCAGTATTTCATGATAGGTACAAGCACATCGACATCCGATATCATCATCTCAGAGACTGTGTAGCGAGGAGGATCATGTTGCTGCAATATATTTCGACAGAGTAGCAAGATGCTGACATTTTGACAAAGGCATTGTCAAAGTGTAAATTTGAGTGCCATAGAGACAAGATCGGGGTGGTAGATAATCTGTTTCTTGTTGAGAGGGAGTGTTGAAATGTGGCAACAAGAATATTCCAATTTTAATTTGTCCTTGAATTAAAATTGTGAATTAAAATCGAATTTAATCTTATTAGCTACTTGGAAATAATTAATTAATTCATTTTGAATTAATTAGTTGGAGAAATTCAAATTAGAAGTCTTTCTGAAGTCATGCAACAATTATCCCTTAAATTAAGGAGATAAGGTTGAGTTATATTTGAGTTGTAATTAGTTAACTCAGTTTACTGTGTTAAGTCCAATTAAATTAGTTCCAAACTGTTTGAGGAACTAATTGTGAGTTATCAGTCTGTCGATGCCTGCATGCACTCAACTAGTGTACTCCAGATAACTGAAGATTCCCTCATCAGTGTTGGAGCAAACAATGTGCAACGGAAATTTAAAAGGCATACACAACACATACAAAATCATAAAAAATAACACAAAGATTTAACGTGGTTCACCCAACCAATCTGGGCTACATCCACCAAATAGAGGCATCAACAATCTTATTATTCAACAGGAGATTACAACAATTTAATTCTTCACACCTACTCTCAGCTCACCCTATTTTCTACACACATATCCTCTACGGGCTTACAAGTCTTATAGCTGGAGTATAAAACTGAATCATAAATTCTCTCACAACAAATTTAGGATGCATTAACTCCTCCTCAAGAATAATGGAGCTAATATGGCAACAAATCCTATTGTTGTCACCTACATGAGATTTTTGCCAAATTTAATAAACAGAAAATCTCAACAATCTCCACCTTGACAACAATTAGCCTGATACCCTGTTCATTTATTATTTTATCTTTTCAGCAAGCCAATAGAAGCCAGACACCAACGTAGCTTCTCTAACAAAACTGGTTTCATGAACATGTCTGCACAATTTTCCTTCATATGCACTTTTTCAAGAGATACTCCCCTTTCAGTGATAACCTGTCTTACAAAATGGTACTTGATAGGTATATGCTTTGATTTACTATGATAGGCCGGATTCTTAGCCAAATGAATTGCACTTTGACTATCACAAAATAACTTGATGTTGTCTTGTAACCTACCAAATTCACCAAAAAAACCTTTCAACCAAACTGCTTCTTTGCAAGCATGTGAAGCAGCTATGTATTCTGCTTCAGTAGTGGATAAAGCAACAATATTCTGTAGCTTTGACATCCAGCTAATAGCTCCACCTGCAAGAGTAAATACATACCCTGAAGTTGACCTTCTCTTATCCAAATCACCTGCAAAATCGGAATCAACATATCCGCAAACAAATTCACTACTCCTGTTATAAGTGATACAATAATCACTTGTGCCTCTCAAATACCGAAGCACCCATTTCACTGCTGACCAATGTTCTTTTCCTGGATTTGCCATATACCTACTGAAAACCCCAACTGCATGTGAAATATCTGGTCGAGTAAAAACCATCACATACATCAAACAACCTACTACATTGGCATATGGAATTCGAGACATATATTCCTTTTCTTCATTTGTATTAGGACATAAACTAGAAGAAAGCTTAAAATGGGAAGCTAAAGGGACTGAAACAAGATTCACATTGTTCATACCAAACCTCAAGAGTATTTTCTCAATATACTTCTATTGTGATAGCCATAGCTTACCATTGCTTCTGTCTCTGAAAATCTCCATGCCCAAAATTTGTCTTGCTGCTCCTAGATCTTTCATATCAAATGTCCTAGCCATCTGAGCCTTTAACCTGTTGATCTCTATTATGCTTTTGCTTGCTAAAAGCATATCGTCAACATACAACACTAAGATAATGAACATGCCATTACTTAATTTCTTAAAGTAAACACAATGATCATATTCACTTCTTATATAATTTTGACTCATCATGAAAGAATCAAATTTCTTGTACCATTGTCGAGGCGACTGCTTCAGACCATACAATGATTTCTTGAGCCTGCAAACAAATTTCTTGTTGCGATTTTGAACAAACCCTTCCGGTTGTTCCATGTAAATCTCCTCATCTAAATCTCCATGTAAAAGTGCAGTTTTAACATCTAGTTGTTGTAATTCTAAATCAAGTAAAGCAACTAATGCGAATACAATTCGAATTGAAACAATTTTTACAACTGGTGAAAATATCTCATGAAAATCAATGCCTGCTTTCTGAGAAAAACCTTTTGCAACCAACCTTGCTTTGTACATGTCTTCTGTATCATCAACACCCCTTTTCAATTTGTAAACCCATTTACATCCCACAGTTTTTCTATCTTTAGGAAGTTCTACCAGATCCCATGTGCCATTCTTGTCTAATGCCATCATCTCGTCCTTCATAGCTTCTTTCCACTTTTCACTTTTAGAACCTTCTACAGGTTCCTGATAGCACAAAGGCTCATCATCGTTAGCGGTTAAAGCAACTGAAGTAACATAATCATCATACCTTTTAGGAGGACGTTTGATTCTCGTGGACCTCCTTAAAGATGTTTCTGGTACTTCCACAATTTGCTGATTATTAGCTGTAGGAACTTCTTCATGATCTGCATCTGAAACATGTTCATGATCTACATATGAAACCAGTTCATGATCTACATCTAAAACCTATTCATGACTTACATCTGAACCATGTTCATCTTGACTATCATCAGTATTTGAACTAGTTTCAAACTGAATGTGTTGAAGCTTAGATACATTATCCTGTTTCAATTTATCATCTACATCTGGATTTTCAAGTGAGGATTCATTAAATTTAACATCTCTGTTAATGATGATCTTGTGAGTAGTAGGATCCCACAATCTGTATCCCTTAGTCCCATCACCATATCCAACAAAGATATATCTTTTTGATTTAGGATCTAATTTAGAACGTTGATGTTTCGGAACTAGAGCATATGCATCACAACCAAAAACTTTCAGTTTAGAATAATCACAAGGATGACCTTTCCATACCTCTTGAGGAATTTTGCATCCTATTGCAGTTGATGGTGATCGATTTATCAAATAGCAAGCTGTAGAAACTGCTTCTGTCCACAATTCCTTCTGCAAATTGGCGTTACTCAGCATACTTCTTGCTCTCTCTAAAAGAGTCTTGTTCATGCGTTCAACAACTCCATTTTGCCGAGGAGTATATACAGTGGTTTTATGTCTTTCGATCCCAACGTCCTTGCAATAATTATCAGATTCCTTTGAAGTAAACTCACCACCATTGTCAGTTCTTAAACATTTAATGGTTCTTCCAGTGATGTTTTCAACTAATGCTCTAAACTGTTTGAAAACTATAAACACATCAGACTTCTTCTTTAACATGTAGACCCACGCTTTTCTAGAGAAATCATGAATAAAAGATACAAAATATGACGATCCTCCATATGAGATTTTAGGAGATGGACCCCAAACATCAGAATGGATATAATCAAGGATTCCCTTACTAGTATGTTTCCAGTTTTAAACTTATGCTTGCTTTGTTTCCCAAACAGACAATGTTTGCAGAAATCTAACTTATCAGACTTTAAATTAGGAAGTAACTTACGATCAGATAAAATCTTTAAACCTCTTTCGCTCATATGGCCCAACCTTTGATGCCATAAACGAATAGAATTACTGTCGTTTTTAGACACTGTAGAAGCATGATCTGACTCTGTTCTTCCTTCTAACTGAAAAAGATTTCCAACCTTCTTTGCTTACTAGTAAAATTCCTTTATAAACTTTCATTACTCCACCTTGAATAAAAGTTTTATATCCATTAGTGTCTAGTACTCCTAGTGAAATGATATTTTTTCTAAATTCAGGTACATGTCTTACATCAGTTAGAATTTTCTTTGTCCCATCAAACATTTTTAGTTGGATGCTTCCAATTCCCACAATGTTACATGTGACATCATTTCCCATGTAAACTAGTCCATCATTGATTGGTTTATAAGTTTTAAACAATTCTCTATGAATGCACATGTGATTTGATGCACCAGAATCTAACAGCCAATGTTGATCATGATTAGACAAATCAACTGATAACACTTCATCACTCATACCTGTCTTGGATGCCGAACCTGTATCTGTCGTGTTTGCTTCTTTCTTCTCTGTTGAAGAGTCTTCTTTAGATGTTTGTTGTCTCTTCCAACAATCCTTCTTCAAATGTCCTGATTTGCCACAAAACCAACACTTTACCTTACTCTTCTTCCCTTTCGATTTTGAACGCGAGTCATTGTGCTTACTGAAGCGTCTTTCTTTAGAATGACCTCTGACCATCATTGCTTTTGATGTAGAGGTTTCTGAATTTGACCTCTTCCTTGTCTCTTCGGACAACAAAGCTCCAACAACATCATCAAATTCAAGGGTTTCTGATATACTAAGACTTATAGAAGTAACAAAATGATCCCATGACTCGGGCAACAAGCATAATAAAGTTATAGCTTTATCTTTTGATTCAAATGTTACTTCTATACTTTCTAATTGCACCAGGAGAGTATTAAAGACATTCAAATGATCAGTAATAGTTGTACCTTCCTTCATGCGCAAACTGTACAATTGTCGCTTCAGAAGAATCCTATTGGTTAAGGATTTTGTCATGTACAGCTTCTCAAGCTTTGTCCACAAACCAGCAGCAGTTTTCTCTGACACGATGTTAAACAAAACATCATCTGCCAAACACAGTCGAATACCGCTCAGTGCTCTTCCATCCAATTCGCTCCATTCATCATCTGTCATGGTGTAAGGCTGTTTGGATTTTCCCAACAAAGCCTTTGCCATGCCTTGTTGCACAAGTAGATCATGCATCTTCACTTTCCAGATCTCGAAGTTGTTTTTGCCATTGAACTTCTCGACCTCAAAACAAGCACTTTGAGTTTTTGCCATATTGTAACAAACAAAATCTCCAATTCCAACTTTAAATAAATGAAGTTGTGTTTTAACAAATGCCTTTACCTTATACTAAATGCCTCTGCCGTACCATGTCATTATAATTTCAAAAAACCAAAAATTGCAGTTTTACCAGAGGGAAAAATGCCTGGCGCTCCTCGACGATGGAAGATCCGCACCTGAAACAAAATCCACGCAAGGCATGAAATTGGCGCGGTTAACCCTTTCGTTTCCACGCCAATAGCCCTTTCTGGCACGCTAGTGTGACCGTTCCTGAATCTTTCGTGCCAATGGGCATGACTGTTACTGAATAAACTGCGCCAGCCCTTCTTTAGCTCAAAATTGGCGCGACTGTTTGTGCCAAAACCACGCCAACAAAAAAGCTTGACCTTCCTCCTTCCACAACGTCTCTGTCACACGTACCAGCTCCACAACATGCTCTGATACCAATTGTTGGAGCAAACAATGCGCAACGGAAATTTAAAAGGCATACACAGCACATACAAAATCATAAAAAATAACACAAAGATTTAACATGGTTCACCCAACCAATCTGGGCTACATCCACCAAACAGAGGCATTCGAAATCTTATTATTCAACAGGAGATTACAACAATTTAATTCTTCACACCTACTCTCACCTCACCCTATTTTCTACACACATATCCTCTACGGGCTTACATTTCTTATAGCTGGAGTATAAAACTGAATCATAAATTCTCTCACAACAAATTTAGGATGCATTAACTCCTCCTCAAGAATAATGGAGCTAATATAGCAACAAATCCTATTGTTGTCACCTACATGAGATTTTTGCCAAATTTAATAAACAGAAAATCTCAACAATCTGTAACTCATGCATGTCCATTCTGAGAAAGACCCAATTGAGATTAAAGACAAGGATAGTGTACTATCAGTTGCATGTGTTTTCTTATAAAGAAAACTCATGCATGCAGAGAAGAATAATTCCTTGAGGATTGCGCAGCTCTAACAGTGTGTGAGAGCAGTGTTCCACTTGGTGAGGTGAGAATCATCCACTAGGAACAACGCAAGGAAATAGGAGCTTGGAGGGAAGAGAGGAAGGCTTGTGAGAAGCCACGATTGCCTGTGAGCGTCTGTGAGGATTGTATTGAGAGCTAGCTAGATGTGAGAGCTAAGGCTTTCTATAATTTCTATGTATTTCCCCCTTGTATGATAATATAGATAGTGGGGTTTTTAGCTGAGGCTTTCCCCGAAGTATTCTCATGTGTATTGTGCATTAATTCTTCTTCTTTTGGTTATATGTGTTCAGATCGATCTTGCTCGATCTTTAAGCTTCCGCAAATTGATAGTAGAATTAGGTTATATTATTCTGCTTTGATTTATATTGCATTATCGGGTTAACCTACAATAGACTTTCTACAGAGTTGGATTTGTAGAGAGAATTTCTACAATCACAGGAAAAGTAAAATTAAAGGTGTCAGGAAATCATAATGATTAACAAGACGAAGAAGAAGCAGAAGAAGAAAAATATTAGTATGCACGTCAAACTCCTGCCAGTGTTGTTAGAAAATCTACCAGGTTAAGTAGACCCCCTGAATGATATTCTCCTTCATTATATTATGTATTGTTGACTGATTATGGTGAACCAAAAGGATATGAAGAATCAATACAGGTAAAAACCAGGAAGAAGTGGGAGAAAATCACGAAAGAATATATGGACTCCTTGGTACATAACCAGACTTGGGACATAGTTAGGTCGCCTACAAGTAAAACAACATTGTAGAATAAATGGGTTTACAGGTTGAAGGAAAAAGTTGGAGGAAAATAGAGGTATAAAGCTAGACTTGTGGTGAAGGGGTTTGAACAAAAGAAAAGTATATACTATGATGAAATATTTTCTCCTCTTGTTAAAATGACTTCAATCATAACTATTTTAAGTCTAGTGGTAGCAGAAGATTTGTATCTTGAATAGTTAAATGTAAAGACATCCTTTCTCCATGGGGATTTGGAGTAAGAGATCTATATGCAACAACCACAAGGGTATGAAGTCAAAGGGAAGGAGAAATTAGTGTGCAAGTTATAGAAGAGCTTGTATGGCTTAAGATAGGCTCCAAGGTAGTGGTATCTAAAATTTGAAAGGTTTATGTTTGAACAAGGTTATAATAGATGCATTAGAGAAATTTTGAGGTTGAAATGGGCCTCAAAACAAAAATGTACAACCAAAATCAACTTTATAAGAACCAATAGGATTCAAGATGAAGATGTCAACCATGGGGGATGATTAACCTTTTTTGGAGTAAAAATGTAAATAGATAAAAAAATATATGAATAAAAAAAAAACTACTTTTTGAACTCATATTTTCAACTTATCTCCCTTTACTCAAATTTTGAATGGGAGTACTCATTGGACATGGATTTTAATTCCTCATCCAAGGAGTACCCATTTTTCATACTTTTGATGGACCCTGCTACATGAAAAATAAGAAATACATGGAAAATGTGATTGCAATAATGTTTTTCATGTATTTCTCATTTTTCACATAACAAATTCCATCAGAAGTATGAAACATGGGTACTCCATGGATGAGGAATTAAATTCTACATCCAATGAGTGCTCCTGCTCGAAATTTGAGTAAAATCATAGGGAGAAGTTGAAAATACGAGATGAAAAAGTAGTTTTTTCCTTTTTCCCTCTAAAATTTGATGATGTAATATAAACGTATTTTATTATTTCCACTATTATTTTATAATATTCCTTAGGAGGTTCATTTTAGACATCAATATTTCTCTAGTGTCACTCTGACCACTGTATTTATTTTAAGAAACAAAATGATGGTAACTATATTGTATTGCTATACTTATGTAGATGACATGCTTGTTGTAAGGTCTAACATGTAGGAAATATATGTGCTTAAAGGAAACTTTGATAATTCATTTGCAATGAATGATTTGGGTGCTACAAAGAAATCCTTGGTATGAGAATAACTAGAGATAGGAAAATTCGAAAATCAACATTGTCTAAAAGTGAGTACATAGAAAAGGTCTTGGAAATATTTAATATGCAGAATGCAAAACCAGTTAGTACACCTTTGGCTAGCCATTTCAAACTAAGTAAGGATATGTGTCCCAAGGTCGAGGAAGATACTAATTATATGTCTAAGGTTTCATATACATCAACAGTTTGAAGCTTAATGTATGCAATGGTGTGCACAAGGCCAGATATTGGACATGCAGTGGGAGTTGTGAGAAGGTATATGAAAAATCCAGGGAAAGAGCATTGGATGGTAGTGAAGTAGATTCTCAAGTATTTGAGAGGTACAACTAATAAATCCTTATGTTTTGGAGGTTAAAACACTATTTTAGAGGGATATGTTGAAGCAGATATGGTAGGCAATAGAGATAATAGGGGCACCATAGGGTATGTGTTTACTGTAGGTGGAACAACTATCAGTTGGACTTCAAAATTGAAAAACATTGTTGCACTATCAACAATGGAAGCAGAATGTTTCTACTATAGAGGCTTGTAAATAAATGATTTGGTTACAAAGGTTTATGGATGAGTTGGGAAACAAGTAGGAAATGAGAAAGTTATATAGTGATATAAAAAGTTCCATTCATCTTGCATATAACTCAACATTTCATTCCAAGACAAAACATATGCAACTCAGGTACCATTTCATGCGGTCAGTTTTGGAAGATGGATAGTTGAAGCTAGGAAAGATACACACTAGGAAAAATCCTGTAGATATGTTGATAAAGGTGGTAACCAAGGAGAAACTGAGTTTCTTCTCAGTTTCAGTTGGTCTTCAAGTATGATGAAAAATATGAGAAACAACCAAGTCCAAGTGGAGGCATCATCCAACAAGTGAAGCAACGATGGAGTTGGTAATATCAGTCTCCAAGTGGGAGATTGTTGGGTGTGGATCCTAATTATCTTCCTGATTGTTTATAGGTTTTTTGTTTAAGATGTGATTGGATCCCAGTCCCTAATGGGGGGAGGGGTGTGGGGTGACTTACCCCCCTTGGTAAGGGTTTGGGTGCGACGCCGTTGAATTAAAAATTAAATGAAAAATTTCCTTGTAAAATATTGTTATTTTTGTAATAGCCCCTGGTTTATTTTCCATGTAAATAAATAAAACCAAGGTCATGGGACACATATTCCAAGCTGAATTTTGGGAAAACATTATAGTGGGCATCACTTGTGGTTCAATAATGGCTAAAAAATTGGCAAAGACAAAGATGGAATAATTGGCATTTAATTGTGAAAATAAATGAAAATAGGTGAAAAGGGATATGAAGAGACACAAATTTGCATGCAAGGGAAATTAGAGGGAAAATGAAGTAAAATGAATAAAAACGAGAGATCAATGAGACATTAGAGAATCAATTTCCAGCTTTTGATATCCTTTTGATAGTTTGAGTTGAGCTCTCCTTTCATTCTCTCTCTCATCACTCTTGCACACTTAGAGCATTCTTAGATCACACTTAGAGCATTCTAGTAATCATTTGGATTTGGAGAAAGAAAGAAAGGAAAGCAAGGAAGTGCAAGGAGACAGTTAGATCAACAACTACAACAAGCTTAATTTGCATGCAACAGGTTGTATGTGTGATCTCCTTGCTGATTTTTGGATGCATGGTATATGCATGTGGTTCCTTGGTTATGTGTTTTAATTGACATGGAGAATTTCCTAGATTGATAGTGGTTTCAACCTTGCCTTTCCATTTCCTAGATAACCATGGTGTCATGGGTTTCCCACTTATTTTTTTTATTGGTTCTTAGGTTCCCTATGGTTGTGGGTTGGAACAAATGCTTTTGAGACCTAGAACAACTTGGGATGAGTTACTAGTTCCTGGAGCCCGTAGGTGGGGAAAAACATTCTGGAGCCTTGTGGGTTGAGTTACTAGTCTCTAGAGCTGCGAGTTAGAATAAACACTTTGGTGCCTTGATTTAGTTGTGGGTTGATTTACTAGTTCCTGTAGCCTTGGACAACTTGGGTAGAGATCGATCTAGTTGATGTTAGTGATTTCTAGACTGTATAGGTGAGATCACTATGATTGAGGGTTGAGGTGGTTTAGCGTCTAAAGCACTGGTTAGTTTTGTTTTAGTTTAACCCTTATGATCCCGCATTCATGCTTGGAATATGGCATGTCGATGATTGGATGAAAGAGAGATTTGGTTCAGCCCAATCTATGGTTGGGTGGTACATGGAAGTCCCTGACTTGGTTGTCATTTTCATATGTTAATATGAGATATTTTCCTATTGTGATCTATGAGCAATTGTATTGATTATTATGGTGATTTTATGGCTAGTTTTCCATGGTTTCTATTCTGTTTATATGCTGGTTATATGATGTATTCTATCTATGGCTCTTGTCATGTTTGATAAGTTATTAAATTATTAATGAATGCATGGACTAAAAAGTGTTGTTGCAGCTAGTTAGAGAGGGTTTGGAGCCTTCTTAGGGATTCTTAGATGAAGTTAAGAAGTTTATGATCATATATGCATTCATGACCTGTAGCTTATATATTTATCATATGTTTGACGAAATGTTTATCATGGATTAGGCATGTCTAGGTCAAGTTCTTGCTTGAGTTCAGATTGGTTAGCCTTTTCATCATATTGTTTAAGTTTCTGGGAAGTTACAAGAAGTTTTGGGTGGTAGTATAGAGGCTATCCCAAAAACATGTCTTAGATCTAAGAACCATTGGCACAAAACTGGAGTTTTTGGGTCATAACCACATGGAAGTAGGCCTAAGCATTCAGTTGGGACCTCATAACCACACTTGTGTTGTGTGTGCGATTGTGGAGTTTCCCTTGTGAAAATGAGTACCATCTCAAGGATTGATCACTTGAGATGGTTTTAAGGCTCCTGACTGGTTTGTAGTCCCTATGGGATGTTAATTTATTGTCGATTGTAGGCCCCACTTCCATAACTAGAACTTGGAGGTCGGGTCATTTCATAGTGATACGCATCTCATGTTTACCATTGTGATCTTGTAAAAGTGGGTAAGTGTGGGGTGGTGTGTTACAAATTGGTATCATAGCTTCCAGGTTCAAACACTCGGATTGGATGGGCTAGATGTGTTTGTTGTGCATGCATTGTGATTGTAATGGTTATCATGCATAATAGGTCATACATTCATCATGGTAGTCATTATTGTAGTTGTTTTCATCATGATGATGTTGGTATGTTATGAGATTGAGATGTTGATATGTTGGTGTCATTATGTATATATATTGTGCTAATCTAGATTGATTGTGTAGATGAGATAGTATCACCTGAACTTCATAGAGGTATGATTTTAATTATGTCTATATTTGGTTTATCTAACATGAAAGTTTGGTAGGAGATAGAAGACTAGATATGACGAGCATAATGGTGGATGATAGTTCACAAGAATCTCCTTACAGATTAGTTAAGAAACAAGGATATGAGTATTCTCCTGATATAGAATATACATTGAGAAGTTTGAAGGAAGAGATCATAAGTTGCAAGGTAGAAAATAATAGGTTGATTGAGTCATAGGAAAAACTTGCAAGAGCTTAGGAAAAACAAGCAAAAGTTAATGTAGTGATCCTTCAGAGTATTTTAGATTTGTAGAAACAGGGACAGTTGAGGATAAGTCATGGATAGGATGAAATGGAAAATGGAGCATATGGGAGCAGGATTCGATCAGGATACAGGTTGGACAGGGATGATGCAGTCAGAGGTGGTAGATGGTTAGATACAACTAACAAGAGAGGTAGTGTTCATGGATTCTATTCTAGTTCTAATTCTAAGAGACATCATCCTCACCATATCCTTATAGGAGGAGTGAGAATAAGTACTTGATAGAAGAGTTCAAGAAATACAAGCCTCCTACTTTTGAAGGGGATGTTAAGAAACCATAAGATGTAGATGCATGGCTACTTTGGATTAAGAATTTATTCGAATTGCATGATTATTCAGAGAATATGAAAGCCACCATAGTGATCTTCAATCTCAAGGGAAAAACATATATCTCATGGGAATATGTGAAATGTGTCAGAGGCATCAAGTTAGAAGAATTGAGTTGGCATGAGTTTAAAAGAATCTTTAGGAAGAAGTACTTGTCCGAGAGATACTATGACGGAAAGGCCAAGGAGTTACATGAGTTGAATATGGGTTCTATAATAGATGAAGAGTATACAACTAAGTTTATGGAGCTATCGAGGTATGTGCCCTACCTTAATGATGAGAAGACAAAGGTCCAAAGGTTCATTAGTGGGTTGCCTTTAGAATTTAAAGATTGGATTGAGTATGATGAGCCTTGGTCATTGGAGGAAGTCATTGGGAAGTTGAAGCATTGTTATGATAAATATAAGCACAAGATTTAGCCTATGTGGGATTGGAAAGGTAATGACAAGACTAAATTAAAGCGAGCTAAGAAGCAAGGAAGACCTTAGAATGCAAGTGATAAGGAGAAGGTGGCTCCTTATAAGGAGTTCAGTGCAGTTGATAGAGGACATGGATTTCAATTTGAGAAGAAGAATAACGGTGATGGTAGAAATCCTTTGCAGTATTGGACTTGTGCTGGACAACATTGTAGGAGAGATTTTCCATTGCACTAGGGTGGTAGACCTCATATCTACAGTGGTAAGGAGGCTTAGAAAATTGGAGATGTTGGGCAGAGTATTCCTTGGATTTATGCGGATACTAGGTAGGATTATCATCAGGAACCCATTATCAAGATGGAAGGTAAGATTTGTGATCAATTTGTTTCCATTTTGATTGATCCTGGATCTAATTATAGTTATATCAGTCCTGATTTGGTGAATATGTGTTGCTTCAATAAAGAAGTGCATGCAAAATATTGGTTAGTGCAATTAGCTACAAGAACCAAGAGAAGAGTTCATCATTGGGTGATATCTTGTGCATTTGAGTTGAATGGTATGCATACATCAACACATCTAGATGTGATTCCTTTGGGATAATATAGTATGCTTTTGGGAATGGATTGGTTGTTCATTCACAAGACTAAAGTGGACTGCTATGATAATTATATTAAGTGCCTAGATGATTATGGAAAAAGGATAATTTTGTAGGGAAAGAAGAAACCTACATTAGTGAGAATGGTTACAGTTATGAAGGAAAAGCATAGTTGTAGGGGAGGATGTGTATTGTTTGTAGTTCATATGTCCATTGAAAAAGGGAAGGATTTTGAGGATGATGAATTCATGAAGAGATATCTTGTTTTGCAGCAATTTCAGGGTGTGTTTCGTGCAGAGATTTTAGAGTTTCCTCCTCATAGAGAGGTGGAATTATATATTGAGTTTATGTCAGGAGAAACACCAACATCTACGGTACCTTATAGGATGAGTACTATGGAGTTGGTGGAATTAAAGTTGCATCTTAAGGAAATTCTTGATAAGGGATACATAAGGTCAAGTGTATCACCTTGGGGTGCACCAATGTTGTTTGTAAAGAACTTGAACAAGGTGGCCATCAAGAAAATGTATCCATTGTTGCAAATTGATGACTTGTTTGATTAGTTGAAAGGAGAAACAATGTTCTCAAAGATTGATTTGGGATTAGGATATCATTAGGTGCACAACAAAGAAGAATATATTTACAATACTGCATTTCATACAAGGTATGCACATTATGAGTTTGTGGTGGTTCATTTTGGTCTTACTAATGCTCTAACCACTTTTATGTGTTTGATTAATAATGTGTTTCATCCTTACCTGGACAAGTTTGTGATAGTGTTTATTGATGACATATTGATATATTCCAAGAATGAGGAAGATTATGCGGAGCACCTAGAAGCAATGTTGGCATTTTTGAGAGAGCATCGGTCATATGCCATGCTCAACAAATGCAGTTTCTTTTAGACTTAGATTCACTACTTGGGACATGTTGTTTCCATGGATGGGATATTAGTGGACCCATAAAAGATTAAAGTTTATCTTGGAGTGGCCAACTCCTAGGAATGTGTATGAGGTTAGATCATTCATGGGACTAGGAGGTTATTATAGGAGGTTCATCGGAAATTTATCATAAATTGGCTATCATATTACATCTTTGTAGATGACAGGGAAGAAGTTCAATGGACTGAGGAGTGTGCAACTAGTTTTGAGAAGTTGAAGCATTTTCTTACAAATTCTCTAGTTTTGAGAAGTTGAATCATTTTCTTACAAATGCTCTAGTTTTGAAGATTGTAGACCTTGATAAGGATTTTGTGGTTTGTATAGATGCTTGCAAGGAAGGACTTGGTGGAGTATTGATGCAAGAAGGGTAGGCGGTATGATTTGATTCAAGGAATTTGAATGAGCATGAGAGGAACTATGTGACTAATGATCTTGAGTTGGAAGCTACCATTCATGCATTTAAGATGTGGATACATTAATTTCTTGGCAGGAGTTTCGTCTTGATGAGTGGTCATAGTGGGTTCAGGTACTTGTTTGACTAACCTAATCTAAATGCTAGGAAATCTAGATGGTTTGATCCCCTTTTTTTATTTTGAATTATATATACATCATGGGCAAGGAGAACATGGTTATAGATGATCTCAGTAGGAGAGTGTAGGTGAATCACATTTCAGCTGTGATTTCTTATGTGGTAGATTTATAGGAGCGAATATTGCAGGTAGGGAAACATGATGACAAGTACCAACAACTGAAGCATAGATTGCAGTAGCAGGGTGGAGGTGATAGAGATGAGGAGTATCACCTCATAGCATATGGCTTGATTAGATTCAAGAACCAGATTTATGTGCCAGATAGCAGTGAGCGCAAGAAGCTTATCTTGAGGGAGTTTCATGTCAATCCATATTCAAGTCACTCGGGATATTAGAAGACATTGAAAATAGTTAATAAATTATATCATTGGCTAAACTTGAAGAAAGAGGTGGTCGAGTTTGTTGCAAAGTGCTTGGATTGTCAGTAGGTGAAAGTTGAGTGTAAAGACCTAGCTAGTTTGTTATAACCTATTCTAATTCTAGAATGGAAATGAGAGGTTATTTCCATGAAATTCAGTACAAGTTTGTTGAGGACATCAAAGAAGAATGATTCCATCATGGTTGTGGTTGAAATTTTGAGTAAGGTAGCTAAATTCATTGTAGCGAAGTCTAAAAATTCAACTAGTGAGGTAGATCAAATCTTCATCAGGGAGATAATGAGATTGCATGGTGTTCCCAAGAATATCATATCAGAAAAAGATGCCAAGTTCACTTATGAGTTTTGGAAGGAGTTGTTTTCAGGCTTGGGGACATAGTTATCTTTCAGTCCAACCTATCATCCATAGACAGATGGATAGACAGAGAGGATTAACATGATTCTTGAGGATATGTTAAGGATGTATGTCATGAATCATTAATAGAAGTGACAGGAGTATATTCCACTAGTAGAGTTTGAATATAATAATGGGTATAAAGAGTCCTTGAATATGAGTCCATTTGGTGCTCTTTATTGGAAAATCCATAATACTCCTATCAGCTGGAGTGATATAGTGAACAGGGTATTGATTGGACTGAATATGTTGGCTAAGATGGAATAGGAAATGCAAGTTATTAAAAGTAATTTAAAGGCATCATATGAAAGGAAGAAGAGTTATGCAGATTAATATAGATAATTCAAGGAGTTTCAATTTGGGGAGCATGTGTATTTGTGCACCAATCCCAAGAGGATCTCCTTAAGGATTGGATCATGTGCCAATGTGGCACCTCGATATTGTGGGCCTTTTGAGATCCTTGATATGATTGGACCAGTGGCCTATTGACTTGCACTGCCACCAACAATGAAAGTCCATGATGTTTTCCATGTTTCATTGCTTAAGAGATATGTCCAAGATGTTGATCATATGATTAATTGATTTTTTCAAGCCAGGAGGTAAGTCCTCAAATGAGATTTTGTATATTCATTTAGTTTGTTTATAGTTATATACATGAGGGAGTGACTGTTGAGTTTCATCTCTTGATGACTCTCCATTTTCTCTTATTATTTATTTACACTATTTACAATTGTTCACCCAATCCCTATGATTAGATGTCAACATTCCCTCGCTTAATCTGAAGGGATGTTGGTGAGTCCAAGCATCGTTCTGAATATTACAAGCTTTTCTCTTCCAAGCGCTTTGGTGAAGATGTCTGCAATCTGCTCATTAGTGGAACAATGGCAAAGATGGATTGTTTTGGCCTCAACATGATGTCAAATCAGATGATATTTTGTATCGTTGTGCTTTGTTTGATCATCGAACTTTGGGTTCTTGGCCAACTTTATTGCCAAGGTACTATCAATCATGAGTGGAGTCGAATGTACTTGTTTTACCTACAAATCTTCAAGAAATTTCCTGAGCCACACAATTTCTTTTGTTGCCTCAGCTGCTGCCACACATTCTACCTTTGTTGTGGAATCTGTTGGAACTGATTGTTTTTGTTATCTCTAGGAGATAGCTCCTGATCCAAGACTCATAACATAACCAAAAGTAGATACCCCAGTTTCTTTGTCTCCATCGAAGTTTGAATCAAAGTATCCAATCAAGTTGAAGTCACCCACTTGTGTATACTTGAGTCCAAAGTCTTGCATTCCCTTCAAGTAGTTTAGAACTGTTTCTACAGTATACCAATGCCCCTCACAAGGATTTTGCATAAACCTAGAGAGGATTCCAACAATAAACAAAATGTCTGGTCTGGTAGTAGTCAGGTAGTTGCATCCTCAAATTCTTTTCCTTCAATGGATGTGAGTTTTAAGTTTTGTTCCATTGGAGTAGTCAGAGGATTGCATTCAGCCATGCAAAACCTGTTCAACATATCTCCAATGTATTTCTTTTGAGAAAGGAATATGGACTTCGGATGTTGAGTTACTTCAATACCAAGATAGTAATGAACATAGCCCAAATCATTCATTTCAAAGCCTTTCCTCAATTCCTTCTTTATGGATGCAATGTAGCTCTCATTGTTCCATGTCATCAAAATATCATCTACATATACTACAAGATATACAACTATTTTTCCAACTCTCTTGACAAAAAAAGTTGCATCATCAAGATCATAATGTTTGAAATTGAGTTTCAGAAGATGCTCAATTAGTTTTTCATACCAGGCTCGCTGTGCTTTTTTGAGGCCATACAAGGATTTCACAAGTTTTCATACTTTATGTTCATGTCCTTTCATAGAAAATCCTTTAGGCTGGGACATAAAAACATTCTCTTTTAGATATACATTCAAGAAATTAGTTTTTACATCCATTTGATGGACTTTCCAACCATTCTGAGCTGCTAGGGCAAAGAGTGTCTGGATGGTAGCCCATTTTGTTATGGAGGAAAAATTCTCTTCATAATTGACCCCTTCCTTATATGCAAAACCTTTGCCACAAGCCTAGCTTTGTTCTTGTCAAGTGAGCCATCAGCTTTATATTTGTTCTTATAGACCCACTTGCAGCCAATTGGATTGGTTCCCAATGGAGGATCAACTAGCTTCCAAGTGCCATTCTTTATCAGGGAATCATACTCCTTTTGCATTGCTTCTTTCCATTCATCATGAGAAGCGACTTATTTGAAAGAAGTTGGTTCAAAATTTGTAGACAAATTCAATTCACAATCATAAGAAACATCCATATCAACAGGTGAATCAGAGTCATCTACATCACCTCCATTTTTCCAGGTTGAATTTATAGTTCCTGTCTTTCCAACCTCATTAGGATGAACACTTTCAAGTGTCTTTGTTAGCCACTTCGAGGGACCCTTCTAAGATGGTCCAGGCTGCTCAGTTGATTGATTTGGGACTAAATCAATATTGATTCTCCCAATTCTATCAATCACATCACTCAAAGTATCATCCGTTGTTGGAGTTTCATGCGGGGGAGAGAGTGCTTCAAAAGAATATTCCACAGGTTGATCTAGTATAGGAATCCCCCCTTTAAGATGTGGAATCTGATTATCAAATTCTTGAAATGATTTTGCATTTGTGAATCTATCCAAGTGATCAAGTTGCCGCTCAACAACATTGTCAACTTTGGATGATTCAAGAAATATTACATCTCTAGATACAACAAACTTTTTACTGACTTCATCATAGAGACGGTATGCTTTGGAGGTGTTTGAATACCCTAGGAAGATACACTTACGACTCCTTGCACCAAGTTTTTTTATATGTACCTTTGGTATCAAGGCATAACATGTGGAACCAAAGACCCTGAGATGCTTTACTGAAGGAATGTGCCCATACCAAATTTCATAAGGAGTCTTGTTTCTAATAGAATTAGATGGAAATCTATTCTTTACATATATAGCACATAGAACTGCATCAGCCCAAAATATCAATTTTACATTCTTAAAAAACATCATGGAGTGCACCATATTTAAGATTGTCCTATTCATTCTTTCAGCTAATTCATTCTATTGGTGATTATAAGGCACAATTGTTTGATGTTTGATCTCATGTTGGCAAAGATAGTTTTCAAATTCATTTGAAGTGTATTCTTTTCCATTATGAGTGTGAATAGAGCCAATATGAGATTGTACATCATTTTCAATCCATGTATGAAAGTTATTGAATGTTTTAAAAGCATCAAATTTGTTCTTCAATAAATAAACCCAACACATTCTGGTGTAGTCATCAATAAATGTCATCATATTTATATTTCCATTTGCAGAAGGAACAGGCATTGGACCACATAAATCTAAATGAATGAGTTCAATTTTTCTATGTGCTCTGGAATGCGAATCATGAAAATATTGTTTTCTATGCTTTCTTAGAATGCAAGCATCACATTGCTTAAGTTTCCTAGGAATTATAGGAAAACCAGTAACACCATTTTCTTCAACAAGCGGAAGTTGTCATAGTTCAAGTGTCCAAATCTAGCATGCCATAATAAACTTGATGGAGATGTAACTTATTCATAATGAGAATTGTATGATAAATTTTGTGCACAAGCAGAGGTACCTTGCAGCTTGAGAAGCCTTTCTTGTTCTATCCCCGTCATGACAAGTGAGTGATCTAGTGCTTTTATCAACCCAACCTTGCCATCAAACTTATGAATGGAGTGTCCTTGCTGGCGGATGTGGACCAATGATAGCAAGTTTCTCCTCAGCTGTGGGAGATATAAAACATGATGCAAAAGAATGTATGGAAGACCAGGCAATTTAAGCTTGATTGTGCCAATCCCCGATGGCTTGAGTTTGATTTTTCTACAAAGTATACTGCTCCATCAACATTGTTAGTAAATTCTTAAAAAAAATATCTTCTAAAGGTCATGTGGCAAGTTGCTCCTGAATCAAGCAACCAATAATTTTTCCAAGAAGTAAGTGAAGCATTAAATAAGTCTTCATTTACTCCAATATTACAGTGTGCCACAACATAGTGAGCAGATTCAGGTGCCTTACCTTTCTCTTTGTCATTAGTTTTACCTTTGGGTTGGTTTCTTTCCTACTCAATTCTGTCCCAAGGCAACATGCATGTGGATGCATCATGTGATCCATCTCTTTTGCAACGTATGGAACGCAAATCTGACTTTTCTCCTTGAGAGTGTCTGCTCCCCCTGCCTTTGAAATTTCTTCTTCCTCTTCCTCTTCAACCACCTCTCCCTCTGGAAGAATCTTGAGAAAGATTCTTCTCTCTATGTGCAAGACACACAGTCTCTTTAGAAAACTGAGGACTTGTCTTCTTCCCAAAATCTTTCTCTCTTTCAACAAATTTTTTCACAAGGGATTCAAAGGTAATTTCTTTGAGGTTTCCATTTGCTTGCAATGATTCAAGGTAATTTGAGTAAGTGGGATAAAGTGACTTGAAAAAATCTATCAGAGGAATGTCTAGTTCAACATTCGTGACTTTGATATCATGCATAATAGATTTTACGTCTGATGCAAGAGAAAGAGGATCATCATTTTGTAATTCAAGGCTGAACAATTTAATCATGAGTTGAACAACTTCAAGTGCAGAGTGTGAGTCATAGAGTTTCTTCAGTTTTTGTAAGGTTTCGAAAGCATTTGAAAATGGAAAAATATGGTGACTCACCTCTTCATTTACTGATGCTGAAATCAAGGCATAAGCCTTGTTGTTATTTTCCCAAATGGTGAATTCCTTCTCTAAGGTAGGTTGTTTTGGTTATTTGTCTCTGTGTCCAACACACACTCCTTTCCACAACTCATTAAAAATGAGAGTGTGTTTGATTTTCCATGACAATCCTCGATAGTTCTCCTTGCCGGTGAGAACCACTCCCACAATAGATATGGAAACATCGATGATGTGGAGGGGAGGGCCATATGGAAATAGTGATAGCATGGAGAGGGGTCGTTACACAGCAGAGAGCTCCTGGCAGAGGCTAGAGATAGTAGTGTATACACTCAGTCACATTCGAAATGATGCAAGAATGCTTCTATGGGCCAAATAGCACACTAGGGCTGCTGGCGGCCTCATAAAATAGAGAGCTTCGAAGTATGGGAGATGCAGGGGAGGTACACCAAGCTTTACACCAAGCGTTACACTAGGTATCACGCAGAGGGTAGAGAATTGAAGAATATGGTAGACTGTAGGAAAATTTTTGAAAAATGGCATAAGGGAGTTACAATGGCAGACTGCAATGCCAAAATTGGAGCTGACTCTAATACCATGTCAGGCCAGGAGGTAAATCCTCAAATGCGATTCTGTATATTCATTTAGGTTGTTCATAGTTATATACATGAGGGAGTGACTTTTGAGTTTCATATCCCGATGACTCACCATTTTCTCTTTTTATTTATTTACACTATTTACAATTGTTCACCCAATTCCTATGATTAGGTGTCAACAGGTTTGTATTGTAGGTGGAACTAGAGGGAGAGTTCTAGCAAAAACCTCAGTCCATTTTGCAATATAAACAACTCATGCTTCAGAATCGAGGAATTGAGCAAGTTAAAGTGCAATGGAAGCACTTTGGGCTCGTTGAAGCTACATGGGAGATGGATGATGAACTGTGGGCTTTATTTCCTTCCTTATTTTCTAGTTGAGCATATGTGTTTTCTTTATGTGTTTTGGTTATATTTATATATGCATATGTGTATTGTATATACTGCAATAAGTTGTTTCATAAAGCTCCAATAAGTAGTATGTTTTAAATATTGCATCGAGTTGTGTTATAAATCTCTAATAAGAAATATGGTGTTCATGGTTTTAGCATTTTGGTATGATGTAAATGTTGCATCAAGTTTTGTTATAAAGCTACATGGGTAGCATGTTTTGTTGGTTATAAGTGTCATTTAACACTGAGGATCGTGTTCCCCCGGGGGGGGGCTTGTAATGGCCCCTGGTTTATTTTCCATGTAAATAAAACAAAACCAAGGTCATGGGACACATATTCCAAGTTCAATGTTGGGAAAACATTATAGTGGGCATCACATGTGGTTCAATAATGGCTATGGAAATTGGAAAAGGAAAAGAGATAATAATTGACATTTAATTATGAAAATAAAGGAAAATATGATAAAAGGGAGATGAAGAGACACAAATTTGCATGCAAGGGAAATTAGAGGAAAAATGATGGAAAATGAAGAAAAAAGAGAGATCAAATGATAAAAATACATCAAAGAATCAGTTGCTAGATTTTGACATCCTTTTGATAGTTTTAGTTGAGATCTCCTTTCATTCTCTCTCTCACACACTCTTGAACACTTAGAGCATTCTTGGAGCATAATGGGAGCACTCTAGCATTCGTTTGGATTTGGAGAAAGAAATCAAGGAAGTATAAGGAGACAGTTGGATCAACAATTACAACAGGCTTACTTTGCAGGTAATAGGTTGAATGTGTGATCTCCTTGTTGATCTTTGGATTCATGGTATAAGTATGTGGTTCCTTGGTTATTTTTTATCATTGGAATGGAGATTTTACTGGATTCACTATGGTTTCATCCTTCCCTTTCCATTTTTGGGATAGCCATGGTGTCGTTGGTTTCCGACTTGTTTTTCTGATTGGTTCTCAGGTTCCCTATGGTTGTGGGTTGGAACAAAAGCTCTCGATCCCTTGAACAACTTAGGTTGAGTTACCAGTTCCTAGAGCTTGCAGGTTGGGACAAATGCTTTGGAGACTTGTGGGTCGAGTTACTAGTCCCTGGAGCCATGTGTTGGAACAAATGCTCTGGAGCCCTCATTTAGTTGTGGGTTGAGTTACTAGTTCCTAGAGCCCTAGAAAACTTAGGTAGAGATCGATCTGGTTGATGTTAGTGATTTCTTGACTGAATAGGTGAGATCACTATGATTGAGGATTTAGGTGGTTTGGCCTTTGGAAGCCTTGGTTGGTTTTGTTTTGGTTTAACCCTTATGATCTCACATTCATGGTTAGAATATGGTACATGGGTGATTGGCTGAAAGAGAGATTTGGTTCAACCCAATCTATGGTCGGGTGGTACATGGAATTCCCTATCTTGGTTGGCATTTTTTTATTCATTTGACTTATGAGGAACCCAAAATACTAGAAATATGAAACAATATGTCCTGAAACATAAAAATATCACATGAAATGAGATAAGCTGCAAATATATTTTATTATTCAGAAGAAAAATACGATGTTGACTTGCCTCTTCAAGGGGGAAACCTCCAAAGCTCGATTAAAATAAGACTCAATGATTCTTCCCTTGCTATCTATGACTATTTATAGATTTATGACATCCAAAACCCTAAATACTAGTGATCCCTTATATAATATGGGTTAAACACTTTATTTATTAACTATGGCATGTTTATAATTAATTGTGGTCCCTTTTCTATAATGCGGGTTGTTACGCAACATTTTGTCACAGTCCCTGTACTCCCTGTTCCTTAATCCTGGAGGACCTCTATAATGAACCCTATATGCTTGCCCTTGATGAAGAAACTCCCATTGGGTCCCTCTTCATGAGTAGAATAATTCCCTTTCACACCCTTTCCCCAAAATCTTCTGTTTTTACTAGTTTACAAGACTGGCGCTAATGGCCTTTTCCCTCCTCGCGCAGATATGAAAGGATTAACACTGTCCCTAGCACCAACTAGAGAGATTGAGCTTTGTTCCAGTCGTGCCGATCCTCTTATGGAAAGTTTTTTAAGTAAAGAGCCGAAGCTTCCAGCGCTAGAAGCTATGTAACAAAAGTCTGGTAAATGGTTTGGCCAGATGGGGTCGAGGATGTTAGTTTGGGATCCTTTCCCCTATAATGATGGAATGACCTCAAGAGATAAGACCTTCTCCCATGAGAAGAGGATCCATCTCCCATCCATTCATCCTATATAAACCTTCCTTTTTCCCAAGCACAGGCTAGTGTCAATGTTGGTGTGCTAGTGCTAATTATGTTTGGAGTAAACAACAAGCTATTCATAGTTGTAGCTCTCTAGTTGTATGAGGGAGAAGTGTGAATTTGGTTTAGTGTGAAGCCTAAAGGGAAGAGAATTAAAACTACTATTGTTGAGGCCATCATGGAATGCTAGCAGAAGTGTGTGGGAACCTGGTTTTGTCGGAGGAGAATGGAAATGTCAAGACAATGGTTATAATCTCTTCTTGATTTAATATATATACATCTATTGATTGATTTCCTATATGATGTGTCATATCACATGTTCATAGCTTAATGTTTCTTGATTTGTTAAGTAGATTGAATTACAATTTTTCTATTATCACGGTTGTTGTTTAATGTTTTTTACTTGTTTTAGGTGTTTGAAGAAGGAAGCAAGAGATAGTTGGAGCAAGCAAGCAAGGACATCATCAAATGAGATAAGCATACTAAGAGGTAGGCCCTCTTAATTAGTTCTAACCTAAGGAAATCTTCCATAGAATGTATCAGTTGTGGCTAGACCCATTATTGGGCTAGAGGAATTGTTTGTGTCCACACTCATAATTTTACTTCACCACAAATTGGCGACCATACTGGGGAACCAATCCTTCTGTTTGTCTTGTTTGAGATTTCATGATTTCGTGTGAACTTTTCTAGTTCCACTTTTTCCCTTTGGTTATGTTTCTTTTTTTTTAGTTACTTGTCTGAGTTTGAAATTCATAGTAGCAGACCTGGTCCCTATTTTATTTTTTTATTTTTTTTTCTTGGCTTCCTCGCTCAGCACATTTAATTCACTGACAGTCACGTCGATCAGCGTGATATGCTAAGAAACAGTTACACCGACCTACATCTGGTGCTTGTTGTCAGTTGGAAGGTTGCGCCAATGCATGTAAGTGAAGATTAGGGTTTGTCCCCAATCTTGGCCAGTGTGTTTTTCTCTCTTAATCTCAACCCCGTAAGCCTTTTAGACCATTTTCTCCCTGACTAGAAAGCTGCTTTTCATTTGGTTTTGTTTGCTTGTTGGATTAGCATCTTCCTGCTTGATTTCTTGGGTCATTGGATGGTTAATGACACTAGGGCATCTAGACTATCATACATTCAGCTGATTGTGAACTCAGTGAGTCGAGTTGTTTTTGTACTTAATCCTTGCATTTTGTTTACGGCCCTTTTACGACTTTGACCTCCATTATATAAGTTTGAAAAGTTTTTGTTTGCTTGTCTAAACATTTCCTTTCTGGCATGGATCACATTGCTTGTCTTGTTTTGGTAAAGTCGGTGCTTCATTAGTCTGAATGAGTCTTTGTTTTCATGTTTTCATTTGCTTGAAGAGCTAATTGTATAAAAAAAAAAATTCATTGAAGTGTTGTATGCAAAAAAATCAGTTTGTCATTTCATGAGAAAGTATGAAATTCTAGTTTGTTGCATCATTATGCTACAATAGTCGGCATCATTAAAGACTAGGATTGCATTGCCATTTGAAAAGGAAAAGAACTCTTTTTCTTTTGAAAGTACTGTTAGAAATGTACTTGTCAGGAAAACAAGAATTGGAATGTATTTTTGAGTAGTTTATTTTTTTCGAAAAAGTCAAGTAGTGAAAGATCATTTTGCTTTTAGTTGCTTGGTTTTTTTGCATTTGATTGTGTATTTTCTACCCTCTCTAGTGTAGGCAATTCATCGAATTGGAAGGGTCTTGTCTCATTTAGTTGAATTTAAGGTTTTTTGAGTCACATCACTAAGGTATGAAAACTGAGACATAACTCAAGATAAACTTTAAAATAAACTCAATTAACCTAAGGTGCATTTGACATCTAACGATGATATCTAGAAGGTCTAGGCTAGAGACATGTTCCAACATCTTTAAACCTTGCAGTTGTCGTTAGCTTCGGCATTAGATAGCACTAGTACGGATTTGTGCTCCTCGTACTGTCGAGTATATAACGGGAGACCCCTCTAGGTTAAAATCCTTTATCCATAGGAAGCCGAGTCGGCTGCCTTGCAAACATGATACACTAAATTCAATGAATTGCTTTTGAAAGGACTGTTAGACATGTACTTGTCAGGAAATCAGGAATTGGAATGTATTTTTCATTAGTTTATTTTTTTCGAAAAAGTCAGTAGTGAAAGATCATTTTGCTTTCAGTTGTTTGCATTTGATTGTGTATTTTCTACCCTCTCTAGTGTAGGAAATTCATCGAATTTGATGAATTGCCTGCTTGTACTTCTTGATTCATCGTGAGGTATTCTGCAGTTCACAGTTGCCTGGTAATCCTTTTACCTAGATCATCCAGAGCAATCATTTGATCTTTTTGACTCATTAAACTTAAAATATCATTCGAGCACTTTTCCTTTCGAGCCCATTTCCAATTGAAAGCGATAGAGTCATCTTTGTTTCTTCTCGACTCTTAAAAAATGAAAGAGCACCAGTCTATTTATGTGTCTTAATAATTGATTGCCCATGATATGATAACATCTTGTTAGTCATTTCTAGACCAAATCGTGAGTTTCCCTGAAAGGACATTTAAAAAAAAGCCTTGAAGTTTATCTCTCTTTTCTATTAACTAAGGCAAGCTCATTGTGGCTGAACCATCGGGTTCACCTAGTTCCTCTTCCTCTCCTCTGTTTGAAATATTACCTGAGGAGCCATTTCCTGAGTTACCAAAGTCACTCGAGGACCAAGGTGTTGAACTTGCAATTGTTATGAGCATTCAACCTTTGTCATCTCGTCTTCCACCTACTTTAGATATTGGGTCATTTGCTGAGCTTGGCCTGGAATCTCCAGACAATACCATTCAAACTCCTGCGAGTTCGCCAAACACTGATGGTCAACTTGGACTGGTTATCTATCCTTCGAATCCTTTGTTTGACCCTTTTGTGATATCACTACAACATCCTTACAGTTTGTATGATCAGCCGCGTGTTCCTTTGGAATTATCCCCTTGTACTTCTTCAATCCTTTGTCATCATTTGTTCCTGGATATGGAACCCGAAGGTGATGCTCCAGTCACCTCTCCAGAGAAGTCAGAAGTTTCTACTCCACATTGTTGAGGAGGAAGAACATCCTTTTCCTCCTGAAGGTTTTCCCTATATAGGGAGCATTCCCGTTAGTGTGTCATGTAATTATGTGTCTTTGGCACAGTTGGTTTCAAGTACACCTAGTGCCTCATCATTTTTCCATAACCCTGTTTGGGCGTTAGGCGCCATGCCTACTTCAGGTCCGTTCATTGTGAACTCAAGCTCCCAACATGTTGTTACCTTAGTCCAGGTGCAACCCACCGTTTCAAATCCTCTTGTATCGTCAATCCCAGTCACTTGTCTGGTTCAACCGGTGGTTTCAAGGAATGCCTCTGTCAGTTCCTCCATCCCTCTGGTCATTGGCCAAGTTGTGCCACTGCCTGGGGGGCAAAGCCTGAATATTTCTATGATGTCAGGTGCCACCAATGTGAGTGGCTCACAAGCTCACATGGTTGGCATGAACTAGCATTCTTCTGGCATTATTCACAACCCTGCTGATCCTACTGGATCAAGTAATGTCCAGTACCAATAGGTTCAAAATCCTGTTGGTCCGCCTGGGTCGAGAAATGTCCAGTATCAATAGCCCTATTAGGCTTAGGTCCAATACCAAAATCCTTATGTTCCATATGGTTCTCAAGGAATGGTTAATCAACCTTACACCCTTTAGTCAGGCCAGTACATTCATCCTGGCTCATCCACTTTCCAAGGCGGCTATGGCCAAATTCATTTCGTAAATTTTCTAGGCATTGTTCAAGTACCCTTGCAACAACAAGGACATCCTCTACAACAAAAAGGTAAACCTTTGTTACCGCAAGGGAAACCTTTATTGCAACAAGGGCTATCCACGCAATAGCAAGGGAAAATGATCTTGCAGCAAGGTCGACTGTAACAATCGAAAGGGCAACCCTTGCAACAGTTGCAACAAACCGTGCACGAGTAGATGCTTTATGCTCCGTAAACCTCCTAGTCAATGTCCTCGCAGGGCCAACCTCTGCAACCTCAGTGAAAATTTTTATAGCTGCAAGGCCAACCCTTGCAGCAAAAAAACCAACCCGAGCGACAACAACCCTTGTGTACATATCCAGAGGGTCAACCCTTGAAAGGGAAAGGCCAGGGTCAAGTCCTGCAATAGCAGGCTCAAAATCCTAACGTCCTAGGTCAACTGGTCCTTAATCCTTCTGGCCAAGGGAAATAGGTACAAAACCCTAATGTCCTTGGTCAACAGGTGTAGAATCCTTTTGGTCAAGGGCAGCATGTACATAATCCCTATGTCTAAGGGCAACAAGTGTATCAACCTTATGCCCAAGGACACTAGGTCAAAAATCCTCTTGTTCAGGGACAACAGGTTCACCACCCGTATGTTCAAGGAAAACAGGTACAATATCCATATGTCTAAGGTCAACAGGCTCAACAGCCTTTTAACCCATACGTTGCTTATCAACAACCTATGAATGGACAGTTCCAAGGTATTCAAGGTCAAAATCCTCCCTATGGCCAAGGTAACCTACAATGGGGGCAACATCAAATGCCATATGGCCAAAATCCCCCACTGTTGGGCCAAAATCCTTACCATCAGGGATGGGCTCCTCCGTTCGAACCCACTTACCGACCTCCTATGCCTTTTAATATCCAATTGCCATTCTTGGCCACACTAGAGTTGCTAGATGTGTCTCACCTTACGAATGATCCAATTCTTCATTCGCAATACTGGCCTTTGGTGCTATCCAAGATATTGAGCGATTGTCCAAAGTTCAATGGGAAAGCAAAAGACGATCCTCAAGCCCACGTGATGACATATCATCTATGGTGCTCTTCAAACTCTTACATTGACGATTCCATTCATCTCCGTCTTTTCCAACGAACCCTCACAGGTGCTATAGCCAAGTGGTACATCGATCTTCTTCGAAGTACTTACCATGACTTTAACTCTTTAGCCATGGCTTTCCTCACATTTCCAGCTGTCGGTTTGCTATGAAACTGGCACCTATTTGCTCACATCGCTTAAGAAATATACTATGACACATATCTTCGATCACATCCATGAATGGAGACGTAGATGTCGCCTAATAAAATTCGAGATTGTTGATCAATTGCTCACCAAATGGTTCACTAAATCATTCGCGGCCCCAATTGCTCATGATATAGCTATGGGTGGATGTGTTACTAAAGAACAAGCCATTGCTTGTGCCTAGTACTTATATCTAGTTTACTCTCAGTCTGGAAATTTGTATGAGTTATTAGCCGATGCTCTGTGGCCATCATCTAATCCCACGGCATCAAAGTCGCAAGTTGTACCTCCAGTCGATGGAGTTATTGGTTTAGTATCCCAGACCCCTGCTAAATCTTCTTCCAAACATAAGTTGGTCTCAAATGTTGTTTCCAATAGTTCTTCCTAGAATCCATCTAGCCCTGGTAAAACCTCAGAGGTCCACATTGTCCAATCTACTACAGCGGATAAATCCTTGAAAGGTAAGAAGAAAGGAAAAGGCAAGGGTAAAGTCGATGCCCCAAAACATGGGTCCTCTCAATTCGTATGTTGGTGAACCTTCACAATGGAAACCTAAGTATACCTACCTCATTTGCAAGGAGGATCACTACACTAAGGATTGTCCATGATGATTCAAAGTTAGTTGTTTGCACAAAGGGACCCCCATTGTCCTCAAAGAGCCATTTGTGTCTCAACAGACCCAAATGGTAGACCAACCTTAATCATCTTCTTCCACAGGGTCTCAAGTTTTCATGATGAGTACACCTATTAATGTGGCTACTAGATCGAAATATTACTAAACTCCTGCTCAAATAGCTAGGAAAGAGAAAGAAGCCACCCCTTCTTCTTCTGCCCTGAGTTCTGGCCCTCTTCATATCGAGCGCCCGAACCTTGATTTCACTATACGGCCACCCTCTCAGGGTGTGCTATGGAAATCCTCATACAATCCTAACGCCTGAGCCACTCAACACTATAATATTGTTAATGATTTGGCTGAGGTGCTGTTATCTATGTCAGCTATCGAGGTGCTCCAAATCTACCCATCGCAGCGGAAATATTTGTTGTCAACTATTGGGGGTATCGATCCCACCGATTCCAATTTGATATGTTTTGATCTAGAGAACCATGTTCCACGCCTCCCTCATTAGATTTCCTTTATCATTTAGGTAATCATCAATGAGAAGACCATCCACAGGACTGTCATTGATGAAGGTTCTTCCACTTGCATCATGTCAATCACATGTTGGAATGCCATTGGTTCTCCTACTTTTAACCAATCCCCGAACACTTTGGAAGCTTTCAATGGGCGCGATTCGCGACCCTTCGGTGTCTTACCTAACCTTGCCACTACTCTGGAAGGAAAGGCAGTGCAAATCGAGGTAGAGATTGTTGACGCAAATCTTAATTACAATCTTGTACTCGGACAGAGCTGGACCCATACTATGCATGTTGTAGCCTCCTCCTTGTTTCGCGTGATTCATTTTCCCCATCAAGGGAATATTGTCACTGTCGACCAGCTGTCTTTCTTTGCCTCTTCCTCCTCGAATGGCAATGTTCTGTACATTAAGCACACTGGTGCTCCCTATGAGAGTGTGGGGGAAGGTATTTTCAAAGATTCTACCTTAATGGGAATTTTTTCGCTCCCACCTCCTCATGTTGCCTCTGTCAACATGGTCTCAGTCAAATCTGATCCTTGGGTCATACCTTCACCAAATCTTGTTGATACTTGGGGTGAGGTTATGCCGCTTAGTCCTGTCAAAATCAATTACGTGGAAATTGTTTTGGCTTCGAGTTCTGCAGCCTTTGATTCTTTGGTTTCGAAGATCTCTCTCAATACGTATTCTCAATCCCCGTGGCTTGGCTCTTTGGAATCCCTTGATCCCTTAGCCAAAATTTTCCTTGCTAATGAAGGTATCATGGAAGTCATGTCTCTCAAGGAACCACCTTGGACCGATACTCATCATCATTCCTCGTTCCTGCCTCACTCGGTAGTCACGTCTACCACTTTCAAAGAGTCCTCTTCTCTGTTTCATTCCTTCCCACTTCCACCATTGATCATGACTCATGAAGTATGGTCGGAAGGAAATTTGGGTAATATTACCCAAATGATTCCGATTGATATTTCTATCAAGCCTGGTATCATTGAACATGTCCATATCGGGG
Source organism: Pinus tabuliformis (assembly GCA_031772625.1). Lineage (NCBI taxonomy): Eukaryota > Viridiplantae > Streptophyta > Pinopsida > Pinales > Pinaceae > Pinus > Pinus tabuliformis. Next base: position 390,080,501 of record CM062804.1, on the reverse strand, counting down.
AATGTTGTTCTCTGAATGAGATTAAGACTTATACTCATTTGTTTCAGGAATTCTGTGATGTGTTTGCATGGTACTACGAAGAAATGCCTAGCATTGATCCCAACATTATTGTGCATGAAGTACCAACTTATTCACATGCGAAGCCCGTTCGCCAACGGCTCTGCCCAGTGCACCCTAGGAAGGCTGCCGCTATCAAGGGTGAAGTTGAAAAACTTCTCAAAGCTGGGTTCATCTATCCCATCCCTCTTACATATTAGGTGTCCAATATTGTCCCGATGACAAAAAAACAAGGCATGATCCACATTTGCGTTGATTATCGAGATCTCAATCGTGCATGTCCTAAAGATAACTATCCTACTCCCTTCATTGATCAGATCATTGATGAATGTGCTGGGAGCGAGATTTTTTCCTTTATGGACGATTTTTCTAGTTACAACTAGATCAACATTGCACCGGCTGATTAAGAAAAAACAACGTTTATCTGTCCATGGGGTATGTTCACATACAAAAGGCTTCCTTTCGGCCAAAAAAATGTTGGGGCTACATTTCAGCAAGCAATTTCCTATGCGTTTCATGATATTTGCAAAATTGTCCAGCCTTACTTGGATGATCTTCCTTCTCATTCTCGTAAGCGCCAAGATCACCCTAACCATCTTTGATGGATGTTTTTGCGTTGTAGACACTACAACATTCAGTTAAACCCGCATAAATGTGTTTTCTGCGTAGAATTTGGACGACTCCTCAGGTTTATCATTTCCAAGGATGGTATTCACCTTGATCTGCTCAAAGTCAAGGCCATTGTACATTCACCCCCCCATCTTCATTGCATCAACTCCAGAGCCTGCAAGGAAAGGAAAATTTTCTCCGTCATTTTATACCTAATTATACTGGGCTAGCTACATGATTTACCCAGTTGCTAAAACAAGGAACACCCTTTGTATGGGATGAGGTTGCCAAAAAATATTTTAATGATCTCAAGGTTGTCCTCATCAATTCTCCTTTGTTGCAACACCTGGATTATTATTGAGATTACTTCCTTTACCTAGTTGCATCCCCTAGCACCATCGCTATGGTCTTGTTCCAAGACGATGACGAAGGAAATGAACATGTTATCGACTAGCTCAGTCGTAATCTCCTCGACACTGAAACACGTTATGTCCATGTTGAGAAGTTGGATTTATCTATTGTTCATGTTGTTCAACGCTTTCTGCACTACATCCTCTTACACATGACTATGATGATTTCTAAATTCAACCCCATGACCTACATCCTGACTCGTCATTTGTTGGGGGGAAAATATTCTAAATGGATTGTTATCCTGCAAGAATTCGATTTGGTATTTACTACTGCCAAATATAAGAAGTCACTTGTTTTCTCCGAATTGATTTGTTCCCTTCCTTCTAAGTCTCTTCTTATTGGTGTAGATAAATAGCTCCTGGACAAGACTCTCTTCCTGATTAGCACCCTTGATCCATGGTACGGTGATATCATCGTGTATCTCCAAACATCCACATTCCGATCTACGTTGACTAAGGATGATCGCAGAAGGATTCGACACCACTTCCAACGCTACTGTATTATTGGCGATACTTTATACCGTGTCGATGTCGATTCAGTTCTTCGTCGATGCCTTATGATCAAGGAGGCTGAAAGAGTTCTTAATGACTGCCACTTTGGGGCATGAGGTGGTCATATGTTTGGCTATGCCACCGCCAAAAAAATCCTTCGCGCTGCTTATTTCTGGCTATCCATTTTCAAGGACTACATCCTTGCTGTTCGCAAGTGCCATGAATTCCAAATTTACCAATGCAAGATGCGCACCCCACCCACTCCCCTACACCCCATCATTACCATTGGTCCTTTTTCCAAATGGGGCATCGATTATATGACATGTAATCCTCGTTTAGCCGGGGGGTGTGGCTATATTATCGTTGCTGTGGATTATTTCACCAAATGGGCTGAAGCAATGCCATCATATTCTGCAGACGTTAAAATGACAGCTCACTTCCTTTTCAATCATGTTATTTCTAGGTTCGGACCTCAAGCCATTGTCATAGACCATGGCTCCCATTTTAGAGATTACATGATTCCTGAGCTGAAATCCACGTTGGGCTTGCGCCACGATGGCTCAACCCCATATTACCCTTAGGCTAATGGCCAAGTTGAAGCCATGAATAAGGTTTTGGTTACAATGCTTCAGCGCACTATTGGGATGTACAAGTCAAATTGACATCTCATGCTCTTTTTAGCTCTGTGGGCTTACCGAACCTCGACCAAAGATGCAACTGGTTTCACACCATTCCAGCTAGTCTATGGCATGGAAGAAACATTTCTGATTGAATGTGAGATGCCTTCACTGAAGCTAGCTATTGAACTTCTCCCCGAAACATCACCCTGGGAAGAACGCCTCTTATATTTAGAATCACTGGATGAGACTCGTCATCTCACTGCGTTGGTTATCAAAGCACAAAATAAACGGTTTAAGTCCCATTTCGATCAGTTGGTCTCCCCTCACACATTCTTTGAGGGTGATTTGGTCTTACTATATGACCAAGCTAATGATAAGTTGAAGGTAGGCAAGTTAGAACCCATGTGGTATGGGCCCTACATTGTGAAACATGTTTTGCAAAAAGGGGCCTATGAGCTTATTGATTATGAAGGCAATCCTCTAGATAAGCCCTAGAATGGGCTTTACCTCAAGAAGTACTATTATTAGGTCATCTTGCATGGTTACTTGTGTACATTAGTGTATCATTCATTTTTGTGTAGTGTGGTTTGGTGTGTTAGTTTTCAAATAGCTCTCTTGTTTATTATGCTTTCCTTGCTTTGTAGATGTTTGCAACTCCTCACATCGGTTTTGCTGATGATGCTTGCCGTAGTACCCGAAACCTATCATCCATGGCATGGCCTATTTATGACCCTAATGGTGAGTTTATTGACCTTAAAGGTATCTGTTTAGGTTGCACAGCTAACAACATTGTTGAATATAGTGCAGTCATCGAACTATTGTCAGAAGTCATTGCTCTTGACATTCGAGAGTTGGTTGTCAACCTGGATTCGTAGCTTGTCATCCTTCAACTCAACGGGCAATATTCTGTGAGAAACCCTCAAATATTGAGAATTTATCTCTATATTCGTCTACTGGAAAGACGTTTTGATTACATTACATATCATCATATTCCTAGGTGCATGAATACATTGACAGATGCATTAGCTAATTATGTGTTGGATAGACATTTATGAAACATGTGAAAAGATAAAACAAACCATTTGTACCATATTGAGCAAGAAAATATAGCATATATATATATATATATGGTGATAATTTTTGATACATTAAAACCCCAAAAAATAATATGTGTGTCCAAAATAACATCGATGGCTCGTAGGCCTCATATATTCGTGGGATTCGGGCCTCAAAAAATGTAAGTGTTGGACCTAGGAACTAATTAGCATGGTGATCATGGTAACATGACACAGCTCGCGCAACACGAGTCAGCAATCGGTGGATCCAATCTGATACTCCCACTGTGTGTCTCTAGTACTAGTGAGGAAAGTCTCCCACCCGAGCATACTCTAGGATACCATGAGTCAACCCCTAAAGGTTCCACATGATCTCCTCCTTGTTGTCACTCCCCTCTTGATAAGGAGCGACAACATCAATCAGGCAGGCAACGCGCCTGGCTATTGGGGACATCCCAGCAGGGCGCTCTGGTCCAACGTATGCATTGACAAAGAGAAATGTTATAAAACACATATATACCAAAAACAATTAAAAAATCACAAAATTAAAAAATGGATTTTTTACCTTCATTGTCAAAATCCTCTCCATCTAGTAATGACATGTCCAGATCTCCATAGAAATCGGTACCACTATATGGCCAGTCCTCCACGACGATTTTCTGTCTTTGTAGCCATGAAAAGGATGCAAGTGTATATGACATGTGCTAGCCCCCAGTGATCATGGGCATCAAATGACTCCAGCGGGCCATCTGTGGGTCGCATGGCATGGGAGGATCCACCTCAGTCAACTAGTACTGGAATAATGGCACTCGTTCCAACAAAAACATCACTAGTACAGATTTGAAGCAAAATTTCTTCAAATTCCCTACCTTAGCTTTGGTCAACTGGTGTTTTATGTTGATCTTCATGGCCTCTTCCCAGTTAAGATCGTCAGTGTTATGTAGTCGATAGCATACAGGAACTTCGACTTGTTAGTGTCATGCACTACCTGGGACCTTGCCACTCTATTGATCATCAACAGTAGCACTCTCAGTGTCAGATCCTGAACAGTGGAAATATCAATCTGCCCACTCTTGGATTTGAGGGCCTCAAGGAAATGTTCGGTAAGAAACATGGATATGCTTTCCCCAATCTGTTGTGGCTTGTATAAGTTGATTGGTTCCCCTCTTCGGGATAGTCCTGTGATGAAATATATGTATGAAGTTTCTAACTCCATCTCCTGGTCACCAATGACGAATATTTCCCGATTTACGTTCCAGAGACTAATCAGGTATCAAAGCAACTCAGGTTGGGCCCGCATCACTGTTGTGAGAAAGAATTTGAGGAGCCCACAAGCCCTCAAATCTTCCAGACAATTTGGATCATTCAGTGCTTGGGTGTCTACATCTTCATGTTCCCGTTCATTCCAATCTACCATTTTCAGCGATTATTTCCTACAAAAGCCATAGATTTGAGTCAACAATCATTCTTGGCCCATAAAATTTGAGTTTCAACGGTGGTTTTATGAGGAAATATGGATTTTCCCTATTCACGACACTGACATGCTTGTTTTAACAATAGTTGTGCCGATGGCGCGATAGGCCATGTTAATTACCCTCGGCTGGCGCAATTCTATGCTGGGAAGTTGCGCCAACCAAGGGAGAAAGACTTTTGATAAATCCTCCCTCAAAAACCTTAAAAATGGTTAAAAACAGGGATAAAAGGCATGAAAATGAAGCTCAGGACCTTGGCTCAAACCTATAGTTGGTAGCTCAGCGAATGACCTCCCAGATCTCCTACAATCTACTTCGGAACAATTAGGGAAAAAGTGAGTAAAATCTCTTTCACAATAAGGTAAAATGGTAAATGGTAAAAAATATTTACTTTTCCTCCTTTTTATTCGGTTTTTCATGAAAATATTTGATTTTTGTAAATATTTTAACCTATTTTGCCTCAAGAATTTGATAATGCACTTTACCTTTTTACGCAACGACAGGTGATGGATGTTTGACGATGACACTGAGTCATGTTTCATAGCTTTTCTCGACTCATAAAACTCATATGAAAAGATTGCCAAGTATTTTTCCCTTTTGACTCATAAAAGAGAATAAAATGGGCGGTCCACTTTCAATCTCTTTTTTGACCCTTTAAAAGCGAAAAGATAGTCGAGCCCTTGTCGTTTCGAACTCGTTAAAGGATACGAAATGTCATGTGCCCAGTATAAGTTTATCCATTTTTCGGGTTGGGATGCACTATTTACGAAAAAGATACTCCTTGACTGAAATGGTCAAGTGGTTCCCTCAAGTATTGTTTTCTACCTTTTCAGGCTCGAGAGACACAAACATACGAAAAGGGACCATGTGGAGTTTTATTTTCCATATCTTTTTCACTCTCTAAGCATGAAAAAGATACCGAGTTATACCTTTTTCGGACTCGTTAAAATATTAAATGACATCGGATTGGTTGTCATGACGAACATGAGCTTCTCCTTCCTAGGGCTCGTTAAACTTACTAGGTCAGATTCGTCCGAAGGATGAACTTACAGTGCAAGAATATGTTATCCCCTTCAAGCTTGCGATTAAAAAATAATTGGGGTACCTACCAGAAATGGTGGGGGAAAATTTGGAAATCTAATCAGTTGTGTCGGAAACTCACTCTTGAACATGACACTTTCTGCTTCGTGTCGGGTTGGGATATCCTCCTTTGTATCATTGACCTTCCTGGGTTGGGCCATTCATTTTTTCCTTCCATTTGATCTCTGTCACATCATCATGACCACCGATCCTATGGATCCAAAAGCTGACAAACTCCCAGTTATGTCGCTGATATGTTCAAGAGTTGTCCTTCTACAATTACACTTACCTCTGACTCTTTGTATCATCCAAAATCATTTTGCATCCTTTGTCTCGCGTCGACGATGTGGGATACATTATGGCCCTCCTTCGACACGGGTGCTTTCTGTCAACTTCAACTCATTATCCGGGAAGTTGACCGAGAGACTCCCTTCCAGTATCGCAGAGCTTGCATGCCCTAATGGAAAGTTATTCACACTCGATGACAGGTTCACATCATTGGCTTTCAATCGAGTGATTTCACAGATGTTCGGCTTTAGTTCCTTTATTCACATTCTGTGGATTGTGCTGATAGTACCTTGAGGACCATTTTCATTATTGGTGGTTTCGCTCACACTTGTTAACAATTTACATCATTGACTGGTAATCAAGCGAATTTCTAGCATGTTCGACGTCAACACATCTATTCACATGTTAGAATTTGTACTTTGATCAGGTCGTGTTGGAGCGCAAGACCCTGGGCTCAGATTACAAAATTCCAGGTTGTGAAGTGATGTGACATGGTTATGTTGATATACATGTTTCTTTCAGATGGATGGCTATGAACATACCATGAGTTATAATCTATGATCCTTCTCATTATTGGATGGTTGCGACCATACCTTGGTTTCATTATGATCCTCTTTGACGGATGGTTGCGCCCATACTTGGATCCATTTACATGATCATTCTTTGGATGGTTGCGTCCATGCCAAGATTCATGCATCATTTGATATAGTTCTCAATTATGTATATGTATCTATACTTTCTTGCAGGTTTTCTGATGACAGACTACGGTTCCCTGCACTGATTCATAAAGCATTTCATCCCTCACTCTAGTTTAGCCTTCACGCTTTAGGGGGCATCTGTTACACAACATTTTGTCACTATTGCTTTACTCCCTGTTCCTTGATCCTGGAGTACCTCTACAGTGAACCCTATATGCTTACCCTTCATGAAGAAACTCCCATTGGGTCCCTCTTCATGAGCAAAGCAATTCTCTTTTGCACCATTTCCCCAAAATCTTCTATTTTAACCAGTTTACAAGATCGGTGCTCATGGCCTTTGTCCTCCTCGCGCTGATATACAGTGATTAATACTATCCCTAGCACCGATTGGAGAGACTGATATTTGTTCCAGTGGCGCCAGTCCTCTTATGGAAAGTTTTTTAAATAGAGAGCCAAAGCTTCCAGCTCTAGAAGCTTCATAACGAAAGTCTAGTAAATGGTTTGGCTGGATGGGGTCAAGGATGTCAGTTTGGGATCTTTTCCCCTATAGTGATGGAATGACCTAAAGAGATAAGATCTTCTCCTGTGAGAAGAGGATCCATCTCCTATCCATTCATCCTATATAAACCTCCCTTTTTCCCAAGCACGCTAGTGTTAATGTTGGTGTGCTAGTGCTAATTATGTTTAGAGTAAACAACAAGCTATTCATAGTTGTAGCTCTCTAGTTGTGTGAGGGAGAAGTTTGAATTTGGTTTAGTGTGAAGCCTAAAGCATAGAGCCTTAAAACTACTATTGTTGAGGCCATCATGTAATGCTAGCAGAAGTGTGTGGGAACCTAGTTTTGTCGGAGGAGAACGGCAACATCAAAACATTGGTTGTAGTCTCTTCTTGATTCAATATATATGCAACTATCGATTGATTTCCTATATGATGTTTCATATCACATGTTCATAGCTTAATGTTTCTTGACTTGTTAAGTAGGTTGAATTACAATTTGTCTATTATCACGGTTGTTGTTTGTTGTTGTTTACTTGTTTCGGGTGTTTGAAGAAGGAAGCGAGAGATAGCTGGAGTGAGCAAGCAAGGACATCATCAAACGAGATAAGCGTACTAAGAGGTAGGCCCTCTTAATTAGTTCTAACCTAAGGAAATATCCCATAGAATGTATCAGTTGTGGCTAGACCCATTATCGGGCTAGAGGAATTGTTTGTGTCCACACTCATAATTTTACTTCACCACACGAGTCAACCACTTACAATTAATATTAATGTAGATAAATGCTTATTGGATTTATTGACTCAACTAAATAACTATGACTCTAACTAGGCCCCTTGGGATTATTACATAAATAAAGGGGTTAGGTTTAGACCCTAACATACCCTCTCCCATCAAACGTAGCCTTGTCCTCAAGGCTACAACTGCAGAAACTGCTAATGAATAGTGATTGGTTCCCATATCACATCTTCTGGAGAGGTGTCTTTCCACTTGATGAGGACTTCCTTGATCATGCGGTTGTGAAGATGTCTTTCACAAGTATAGAGGGCCTCTTCAGGTTGGATACAAAGTGAGCCTTCCTCATCTAATTCTAGGAGACTTATTTGAACCCAACAATTGTTCCCCATAACTTTCTTGAGGCAAGATACATGGAAGCCTGGGTGGATTTTTTAAGTAGTTGACAAGGCTAGTTTGTAAGTGACTACTCCTATATGATGAAGTACTTGATAAGGCCCATAGAATTTTGGTGCTAGTTTCTAGCAGCCCTTTTCTTTGGGAGAGGTATGCTTATAAGTTTGTAGTCACATGAACACCTGGTCACCGACTTGAAATGACCACTCAAAACAATGTTGATCGGCCTATTGCTTCATTCTATTATGAGCTTGATCTAGATTATATTTGAGATGAGCAATCATGGCGACATGGTTCTGCAGGAGATGATAAACTTCCTGTACTTTGGAACATCAAGGGATATAAGAAGCTAGTGAAGGTGGGAATTTGCCATACACTGCCTCATATGGCATCATCTTGGTGGATTCATGATAGTTAGTATTATACCACCATTCAACTAATGGAATCCGCTATACCCATTTATGTTTCTTGTTTGAAGTGAAGCACCACATATAGGTCTCCAAACATTTGTTGACTGCTTCTATTTGACCATTGGTTTGGGGATGATAAGCGGTACTCAGTTAGAGTTGCATGCGTTGTAGCTTAAAAATTTCTTGCCAAAATTTTCTATTAAAAGTGGGGTCTTGATCAGACATAATGGAAGTTAGCATGCCATTCAGTTTGAATATTTGGTCCATGAAAACTTGAGCCACCAATGTTGGGATAAATGGGTGTGGTAGTGTGTAAAAATGTGAAGATTTAGAAATTACGTCAAAAACCACCATGATGACTGATTTGTTTCCTGACTTTGGGATACCTGTAATGAAATCCATGGAAACATCTATCCAAACGAAAGAAGGGAGTGGAAATGGTTATAAGGTTCATGGTAGCTTGGTAGTCTCCCCTTTGTTGTGTTGACATACATCGCATTCAGCTACAAAAGTAAGAATGTCATTCTTCATGCTAGTCCAAAAGAAAGAGCAGTCTGCTTGTGCATAAGTATTTTGAAAACCTAAATTTCATGCAGCTTGAGAGGAGTGCAGATCTTCCAAGATTCAGGTTTTAAGGGTGGAGGTCTGGGATAGGACTATCTGATCCTTGTAGCGAAGAACCTCAACCTTCCATGAGTAGTCCAATTAGGAATTAAGATATGCTCTTAATATATTAGTGAGTTGGGATAGAGAGGAGTGGGAGAACCATTCATGACGTGCCTCTTCAATCCAATCAAGGATGGGTAGATAAAGGGATAGAAGGGTGCCCTCATCCTCAAATTAACATGATAAGGCATCAACCACTGGATTGTCATGCCCCTTCTTGTAAATTATCTTGTAATCACATCCCAATATTTTTGTGAGCCATTTATTTTGTTGTGGCGATCATAGATGCTACTCGAGGAAATATTTTAGGCTATGAGGCTCAATATGATTTGGAAACGAAACCCCAATAAGTATGGTCACCCCATGTCTGTTGCATGTAAGATGGCCATCATTTCTTTCTCATATATAGAGTGACCCAGACACTTTCCACTGAGTTTTTGACTCGTGAAAGCCAATGGTATACCTTCCTACATTAATACTGCACCAATGCCTGTACCTAAAGCATCACATTCAATCACAAAAGGTTTTGTAAAGTACGGTAGGGCCAATTCTTGAGTGGAGCACATGGCCTATTTGAGAGCCAAAAAGGCCTATTGAGCTGTATTAGTCCAAAGAAATTAATTTTTCTTGAGAAGATTAGTGAGGGTCCTGGAAATGTGTCCATAATTGCGGAAAAAATTGTAATAGTAGCCCGTGAGACCCAAGAATCCCCTCAAACTCTTCAAGGTTTTTGGATGGGGCTAGACTTGCATTGCTTGAATATTTTTCAGATCAACCCTTACTCCTTCACAACCCATAATGTGTCCCAAATATTCTACTTCTTCCATGCCAAAGGAGCACTTGGATAATTTGAAAAATAGTTTATTATCATGGAGTAGTTGCAACACCTTGTTAACATGCTGAAGATGAGTGTCCCATGTTATGTTGTAGATGAGAATGTCATCAAAAAATAACAAGATGAATTTTCTAATATACAGTTTCAGAAGGTGGTTCATGAGGCTCTAAAAAGTGGATGGGGAATTAGAAAGACCAAATGGCATGACCAGGAATTCATAATGTCCTTCATGAGTTCGAAAGGCTATCTTAGGAATGTCCACTTCCTTAATTCTTAGTTGGCGATAGCCTAAGCAGAGGTCAAACTTGCTAAAAAGTTGGGCACCATGCAGTTCATCAAGTAGATCATCAACTACTGGGATAAGAAATTTGTCGTTGATGGTGAGATTATTAAGGGCCCTAAAGTCTAGACACATGCATCATTCACCATCTTTCTTTAGAACCATGAGCACTAGAGATGAAGAAGGGTTGGTGTTGTGTCGAATACAGCCACTTTGATGGGTTTCTTTATGATTTTTTAAATTTAATTATTTTGGGAAAAAGGATATAATAGGGGTATAAATCTGGTGGTTGGGTACCTAGGAGCAAAGGGATACTATGATCATGTTCACCCCTAGAGGGCGGGATCTCCTAAGGTTTGTCGAAGACCCACTAATGGCAATCTAATACCTATTGCATATTGGGATGAATGGGAGGAGGAGTGGATTCAATGACATGAATGGCATTAAATTGTTCTATTATCCCATGATGACCCTTTTTTAAAGGCTTCTCCATTTGATACAAGCTAATGATAGTAGGAGAACTTGCTTAGATTTCTCGTAGTGTATGAGTTTGGTCGTTCTGCTTAAACCTCATATATAACTCTTGGAAGTCCATTGTGATAGGGCTCAGTGTATGAACCCATTTAGCACCAAGGACAATGTCATAACCGCCCATCTTAATGGAAAACATGTGGATTTTGAGGTAATAATTCCCCATTTGAAGCTTAATATTTTCACAGCGACCTTCACATTTCATGGTCCCCCCATCAACGATAAGGACTTGGAAATTAGATACCTCCTTGAAAAAACAATGAACCACTTTTGCTACTCTCTTATGAACAAAGTTGTGTGTTTCCACTATCAATAAACACCACTACTAGACGATGTTTAATAAAACCTCAGAATTTGAGATTATGGGGAGATGAAATTCAGGCCAGGGCATGGAGTGACATAACTGGCTCATCTAGCTTAGTTGGAGTATCAGTGTCTAGTTTTGCTAGGGGATTACTCTCTTCCTCCTTAGTCACTTCAATGGATGGATCTTCATCGATAGAATTGTTTTCAGTAGCATCAGTTTGAAAGAATTTTGGTTCCTTTCATTTATGTCTCGGGGAGTATTTGTCATCACAATAGTAGTAGAGTCCTTGTTTCCTTCGTTCGTCCATTTTTTTCAACAACAGTTCTTGAACCTTAAGTGTTTTGGTGGGGCCCATAGCTAGTGTGGGACGTGCTTGTGCTATGAAATTTGGATAATTGGATGGGCATTTAAAGCGACTTCTACCTCTAAGGCCTTGTTGCATGCTTCCAACCAATTAGTTGGGTGATGCATTCTAACATGGACTTGGATAACATCCTTTAAGCTATTGATGAAACATTCCAAGTAAAAGGCATATCATAGTCCTTCAGTCTTGATGTCTAATTTTTCAAAGGCTGTAATGTAGTCCCGTATTGTACCTGATTTTCTAAGCTTTGTGAGATGACCTAGAAAGTGAGATTCCTGATCAAAGTGGTCACAAATGGCTTTAGAGAACATGTTCCTAGTTGGCCTCCCTAGATAGAATTTCCAATGCCACTAGAACCACTACCATCACTCTTGGTCCAACTAAAGAGCTCCCAAATGAAGTTTAGTTTCCTCTTACCAGATATTTTTAAGGTTTAAATATTGTTCTGTTTGTGACACCCATACTACTAGGTTAGAGCCATCAAATTTGTACATGTCCAACTTAGGTGTCTAGTGGCTCGAGTATTGGTGACCTCCATGGAAATGAATGTGATGGTTGGATTCTCATTCTACGTGTGAATCAACACTATGTTCTTCCCTTATGGGTTTTCAAGGAATCTGTAGGGAAATCAATTTTATTGTGATATTTTCGATGGATGCCTGGACTTTATTGAGTTTTTCTCGAGAGATTCAACTCTCTACTGCCTTCTCCGCATCCATAACTTGAAACCTGGTACTGTACATATGCTAGACCTGGTCAAATTTTGAGCTTACATAAGAGTAGTATGGTTGGAAAGAGGGTAAGCTTAGGAGTCTAGTGATGTGGGTCACTTGAAGACGTGTCGAGAAAAAAATGGGACTGCATGAAAATTGGTGGCTTACAAGTGAATGGTACCATTGCGATCAACTCGTCGTCCTGAATCTTATGAGCGAGGTCTCTTTCATGCATCCCGAGATGGCCCCAAGATCATTTTTTTCCTCCGAAAGGAGCTTTACTCCCAGCTAATCAATACTGTAGTGGTCGAATTCCAAAATGCTTGATTCTGCCAAATATCCTACGAAAATTGGGTCTGGAATGTAGTAACAGAAACCCCAAGTTCTTATTACTATAGAATGTGCTATAAAAATATGATCTAGATTATGGCATCCAAAACCCTCACTGCATAAAGGGTCTGATATGTTCTTTGAAAACCCCAACTACTTAATATGATATAGATGATGACAGTAGAAGCTCAACTACTGGATTTGATCTAGATAGTGGCAGTCGAACCCCAACTGCTGGATATGATTTAGATGAAAAGGTAGGGGAAGATCTTCAGATAGTTGAGGTGATATTATTAAGAAAATTAGTTTTGTTGTGCTAAAATTCCTTTTCAAAATATATTAAATATGCTTGAGGATTCATGAAATTATTTGCAAGTTTAAACTTGGGGTTTTGAGTGTTTTTATGTAATTTTTATGTGAAAATAACATAAACAAATGACTAACAACAACATATAACAGACATTAACATCACCTTAAACAATATCATAGCAACACATGATAAAGGAGTTCACCTCTCATGGGCTACATCTCCTTGGTCCAACTTCCAATGGCTTGGCCCTCTCAATTATGCTCAAAATTGTGAATACATCAATTTACAATGCTCAGAATAATCTGAAACCTAATCCAATGGCTCCAGAATGCCCAAAAATTCCTATGTAGCCTCTCTCTGCTGCTGATTTGGTAAAAAACTAAAGAAGTTATGGCCTTTCCCAATCTTCTTCTAATCACACTGTAAATTCCCAAAAATCTGGCACCATCCTACAAAATTTTTCCATAATGTGCTAAGAGAGTGACAATTTCACTGAAAATCAAGCAAAATTGTCGAACACTTTAAATGTTTGCTAACCCGTGTTTTCCGAAAATTACGGACACGTGGGGGGCCATGTGCCTAGGGCTAAGGCCAATGGCTTGCCCTCGCCGGTCGGGCCCTTCATCCCTCTTCACTTGTGGTCATATGCGGTAATGTAACTAAGGGCCAACCCCCGTGGGCTGGCCCTACCCCCAAGCAATGTGCCATTTAAAATTCAAATAGAACCCGTAAACAATATAGTTAAGAAACAAATCAATGGCGTGTTGGTGGAGACCTCGAATTTGTTGTGGGAGGTCGCGGGTTCGACCCCTGCTGCCTCTGCTCAAACTTTGAACATAATTTTGGTGGCCTCCCAAGCTGCCACGTGGTGGCCTCCAGCTAGGCCATGTGTCAGCTCATGGATGGCCACTATTCTAACCAATAAAAAAGCACAAAATTTTGACCCATAGAAATGTGCCACTAGGCACATTGTGATTCACCGGAGAAAACCCATTGACCAAGTCAAACTTCCACCTACACCTAACCAGTTAGTGCCACAGCAGTAGTACGAACTATCGATTTGGCTTTCAATTTTTTTCAAAAATTCGCTTGTTTAGGAAAACAAACAAAAAATGCTTCTCGGAGCATACATAGTCTGTTTTGCGTGAAACGAGTTGCATCGAATTTAGGATGACGAGCACTAGGTGGTCATCCAAGTTCCACACTAATTTGACAACTTTGAATTTTGAGCTATTTTTTAGCACCTGATCATTCCTCCCCACTGGAAGCCTTTTGGACCCCAAAAGATCACTTTCAGTTTTCCAATAGGTGAGGGTACAGTTCCCTCACCTTTCCAATCTCAATCCATTTGGCCTTTGAAGGATTTTTTCCCTTGAGCCCCACTCGAAGGTAATCCACATTCCCTCATTTTGAAGACCTTGTTCTTTTGTCAAGAATATTGTCGTACTATAGTTCATTAAGGTATTCAGGAGAAAAATCCTCTATGGAAGGAATTTTCACATTTTCTCCTTGATATTCAATCAAAGGAGGCTCATAGAACCTTAAGTTCTCAACATTAACAACAACATAAATTTGCATATATGAAGGCAAATCCAATTTGAAGGCATTGTTACCAATCTTTTGCAAAATTCTGAATGGAGCATATCTAAATGGTTTAATCTTTTTGCCTTCTCCTTGTAGCCTCTCTTTGCTAATGTGAAGCCAAACTTCATCACCGACTTGGAACTTGTGATCTACATGATGCTTGTCATGTCTTGCTTTGTACTTGCCTTGGCTCTTTTCAAGCTGTTCTTGAACTCTTTAGTGTACCAATTGGATTTGTTCAATGAACCTTCTTTCTTTGTCTATGTCACTATGCCCATCAATAACAACATGTTTTACAAAAATAAAATCTAAAAAAGACTTAGGAAAGTATCCCAAACATGCCTCAAATGACGATGTTTGAGTTGAGGAGTGCTTGGCCCAGTTGTAAGCATGTTGAATATAGTGAAAATGTTCATCCCACAACTTAGGATGCTTGCTGCAATACCCACAAAGAAGATGTATCACTGTCCTATTCACCACCTCTATTTTACTATCTGTTTGCAGATGAAATGTTGTACTCTTTTTCAATTTGGTGTCCATGAATAGCCACAAGCTTGACCAAAAATTCCCAACAAAGCGAGAATATTGATCACTAACAATGGATGTGGGCAATCGAAAATGCACCCATACATTCTGAAAAAATAACTGAGCAGTTTTTTCAGCTGTAATTTTCTTTTTACATGGCATCAAAATACACATTTTGTTGAAACTATTCACAACTACATACAAATAATCATGACCTATTTTTGACAATGGAAGACCTCCTACAAAATCCATAGAAACACTCTCCCACGGTCGTGAAAGTACCATAAGTGGTGTGTACAATCCTAACTTCCTATTGCTAGGCTTATTGATTGCACATAATGAACATCCTTTAATAAAACGTGAAACACTTTCAAGCATACGAGGGCAATAACAATACCTCTATAGATGTTCCATCGTCTTACTTACACTAAATAACCATCAATAATAGAAGCATGTGCCTCTCTTATGATGTTGACTTTTTCTCCCTATGGAATACAAAGCTTTCCAAGATGGTACAACAAGTTATCATGCAAATGATAATGCAATTCCTCTACTTAGTTACCTTGACTCAAGCTTGCATAAACATCCTGAAATTCATTGTCTAATGCATATTGCTCAATATAACTTTCATGCAAAACATAATTATGCTTGAGTAAAGTAGATGCACTAATAATAGGCCTAGAAAGCATATCAACAACTTTATTGTAGATACCTTTCTTATACCTTATTACCAAGTGGAATTGTTGAAGAAAACCCATCCATCGGAAATGCCTTGATTGCTGCAACTTAGATTTAGATTGCAAGTATTGCAATGGTTGATTATCAGTGTGAATGATTGTTTCCTTATCCATCAAGTAGTGTTGCCACTTTTTCATGCTTTGCACCAATGCATACAATTCCTTATCAGATGTAGGATAATTAATCACTGCAACATTGAAAGTTTCTAAATGAAAACAGATAGGCTCACCACGTTTCATGAGAACTGCATGAATGGTATAGTCACTAGCATCAATTTGGATCTCAAATGACATTCTCAAGTCTGGAAGTGTAAGTACTGGAGCTGAACTGATATTTTCCTTCAATGCATCAAAGGCCTTTTGCCGTTTGCCTCCCCACTGAAAAACATTTTTCACATTTGTCAATGCATGTAAAGGAGTTGCTATAGAAGAAAAGTTAGCAATAAATTTCCTCCAATATTGGGCTGCTCCCAAAAAACTTCTTACCTTAGTAATTGTCTTAGGCCTTGACCAATTTAAAATGAAATCAACCTTGTAGGGATCTATTTTCAACTCACCTCCTCCAACAATATGACCCAAGTAAACTAAAGAAGTTTTTCCAAACTCACACTTTGACATCTTTAGATACAACTGCTCTTTCTTTAAGAAATCAACTACTTTTCTCACATGCATGACATGTTCATCACGAGATTTACTGAAAATTAAGATGTCATCTAAGTAGACTGTAACAAACTCATCAAGAAATGGCCTCAACACATCATTCATCACACGCATGAAGGTAGTAGGAGAATTACATAAACCAAAAGGCATAACTATCCATTCAAACAAACCATGTTTTGTTTTGAATGTTTTCTTCCAAATGTCTCCTTCAACAATTCTAATTTGATGGTAGCCACTCCTTAAGTCCAACTTAGTAAAATACTTTGCATCTTTCAATTGATCAAGTAAATCATCTATTCTAGGCAGTGGGTAACAGTTCTTTACTATAATATTGTTCAATGCATGGAAGTCCACACACATGTTCCATGCTCCATACTTCTTTCGCACCAAAACAATAGGTGAACCACATGGCAAAGAAGATGACCTGATGATCCCTTTATCCAACAACTCTTGAATTTCATTTTTAATTTTTTCACTTTCCATCACTGAGATCTTGTACATGCCAATGTTAGGAAGAGGACTATTATGTTGCAACTGTATCTCATGTTGGATTCCTATCTTGGGAGGCAATCCTTTTGGTTCCTAAGACATCTAATCATATTGGTTAACAACATCAACCAATTCAGATTTCAATATTGAATCACAACCTTGAAAATTTCATTATCAACATCATTCTTGGGTTTGATCATTAGAAGCACAATTTTTTTTCTTGAATTCACTAGTATTTTCATCTGCCCCGCATTAACAAGTGAAAGATTTAGTTTCTTGCTATGAGCTTTCATAATATATTCTACTCCATCTTTGAACAAATGGTATTTGTTTTCATGTCTATGGAAGATAGCTTTTCTGTCATAGAGATACGGGTTGCCCAAAACTATACCACATATGTCTAATGGCACAACATCAAGCTCCACTTCATCTATGAAATTTGCAGTAATGGAGAATTTCAGTTTACACTTTCTAGTTACCTGGAATTGTGCATTGTCACACACCATCCAAGTGGATATGGTTTATGATTTGGAATGGTTTCCAATTTTAAAATTTTGACAATGTTTTCAGAGATAAGATTGGTTTGACAGCCATTGTCGAAAAGTGTATAAATTTTGCTATGTTTTGATATCACCCTTATGTGAAAAAGTTCTATCCTCTTCTTTTAATTTGGAGTTTCATTGTGTGAATTTGAAGTAGTAGTGTTAGCAATGGATTATTTTCCCTTTATACTCATGGCTATAATTTTAGTTTCGTTACCTGGATCAGATCCCAAATCCTATTGAGTGGTTGCATTTGTCTTTTGTTTTCCCTTGTTGTTGAATTTCTTTAGTTTCATTTCGGGATGAAGCTTCCAACAATGAGCTTCATCGTGACCCTCTTTGGAACAATTCTTGCATGTTAATTTCTCTCCTTCCTTCTTAATGGATGAATTTTTCTTTCCCTTCCCTTTGAAACCCTTTTCTTTTCCTTTACCCTTAAATGGATTTTTACTACCCTCTTCTGGAGTGTTTTTCCCTCTTGCCTCAAGATGAGTGGCTTGCACATACACCTCATCTAGATTATTGGGATTAAACACATGGATAGTATGACTAAGGTAATTGTTTAATCCCCCTATGTACTTTAGCAACGTGTCTTATGACTGAAAATCTACACCTAACGTTAGAGACCTTTTTCTAAATTCTTGGGTGTAATCTTACACATTTTGACCTTTAATTTGTCTAAAGTTATGCAAATTCATGATGGATTTCTGCATATAAGTTAGAGGGTAGAATTGTCTTTTAATTGTAGCAATGAAATCAGACCAAGAAATTGAGATCTTACCATGTTTGTTTTATCTCTTCTTGTGTCTTTGATTCCCACCATACTAGTGTTGCACCCTCCATCTTCAAGGAAGATAATTGAATCTTTATGTCATTCTCTTTAAGGTTTTGAATTTTGCAATAGACCTATAACTGACGAACCCAATTGTTAAGCTTCTATGCATTCACTTCACCATTATACATGGGTAGTTCAGATTTAACATCAACTTTTAATAAGGGTGATTTATCATTTCCTTTTGAGGTATGTTGATGAGTATGAGTAAGGGTTGTGTTATTGGAAGAGAGTGAATATACTTGTGAAGATGAAGATGAAGAATATGGTGGAGAGGGTGGAGGTTTACCTCCATTTCCATTACCTCCTCCTCCTAAAGAACCTTCTCCTTTGGGAGGTTTGGAGCTTTCACCCTGCAATATGGTATTCTTCTCTTCATAGAGGACCTTCATCATCTCTGTCATATCAAAGAAAGCCTTCCTGAAGACCTTCTCATCCTCTATCATTGTAGGCTCTCCTTTATGAGACATGCTCACTGAAGTCTCAATTGCAACTTGAGGAAGAACTGGTGATGGAGATTGTGGAAACCTTGCCTCCTTCCCTTTGACCCAACTTTAGGGCTTTCAACCAACTTCCCTTCTCCTCTCTTGAGTTTCAACCTTGTAAGCATGGCATTCACTTGAAAATAGTGAAATCCTTATTGCACAAATAAAACCAAGAGCTCTGATACCAAAATTGATCTGATTAAGAAAATTAGTTTTTTTGTGCTAAAATTCCTTTTCAGAAAATATTAAATATGCTTGAGGATTTATGAAATTATTTGCAACTTTAAACATGGGTTTTTTAGTGTTTTTATGTAATTTTTATGTGCAAATTAACATAAACAAATGATTGAACAACAACATATAATAGACATTAACATCACCATAAACAGTATCACAACAGTACATAATAATTGAGTTCACCCCTCCTGGGCTACGTCTCCTTGGTCTAGCTTCCAATGGCTTGGTCTTCTCTATTATGCTAAAAAGTGTGAATACATCAGTTTAAAATGCTTAGAATGCTCTGAAACATGTTCCAATGGCTCTAGAACGCCCAAAAATGCCTGCGTAGACTCTTTATGCTCTTGATTTAGTCAAAAACTAAAGAAGTTATGGCCTTTCCCAATCTTCTACTAATAACACCGCAAATTCCCCAAAATATGGCACCATCCTACAAAGCTGCCCCATAATGCACTAACAGAGCGACAATTTCACAGAAAATTGGGCGAAATTATTGGACACTTTAACTGTCCGCTAATGCCTATTTTCAAAAAATTACGGACACGTGGGGGGCCACATGCCTGGGGCTACGGCCAATAGACCGCCCCCGCCGGTCAAGCCCCCCATCCCAATTCACCTGTGATCATATGCGGTAACATAAACAAGGGTCAACCCCCATGGGTTGGCCCTACCCCCAAACAATGCACCATTTAAAATTCAAATAGAACCCGTCAACAATATGGTTAAGAAATAAATGAATGGCATGTTGGCAAAGACTTGGAATTTGTTGTGGGAGGTCACAGGTCTGACCCTTGTTGCCTCCTCCTAGACTTTGAACATAATTTTGGTGGTCCCTCGGGTTTCCATGTCGCAGCCTCTAGTTGGGCCACATGTCAGCCCGTGGTTGGCCACCATTCTGACCAATAAAAAAACGCAAAATTTTGATGCATAGAAACGTTCCACTTGGAACATTGTGATTCACCAGAGAAAACTCGTTCACCAAGTCAAGATGCCACCTACAACTGCCCATTCAGTGCCACGTCAATAGTATAGACCGCTAACTGGGCTGTCAATGTTTTTAAAAAATTTGCTTGTTTGGGAAAATGAACAGAACATGTTTCTGGGAGCATATAGAGTTCGTTTCGCATGAAACGAGTTGCATTGGATTTAGGATGATGAGAAATACACAGTCATATAGGTTCCACACCAATCCAACAACTTTAAATTTTAAGCTATTTTTTGAGCACTCGATCATGAGGGTACTATGGTTTCAAAGGAGTGCCAGGTGCTACAACTCACAATATATGCAGGGGCCCAACAATAGTACTCAACCCAATATTTTAGGGTGCTAACTAAGGAGCATTAACAATACCCTCAGTCGTACTACCCGACTACCCTATTATACATGCCTAGAATCTACTTGAGTGTTATTCTCAGTGTACCATAGCAGAAAGATGACCAATGACTTATCTAAGGTTAGGTTTCCGGCTATCCTGGGGAGCTTCCAATATACCCAAGGGTAACAATTTTTTATTTTTTAAATTTCTTAATATTTTTTTGGATTTTTAATATAAATGAACTTAAAAATCTTTTTATGAGACAAGACACTTACAAAATATATGATCATGTTTCGGGTGTGGGACCAGTGAGACTTGGCAGATTTCCTCGACATAGGCGTCATGGAAGAGATGACGAATGGGCTTCAACTGAGATGGAGAGAGTTCTCCATGTAGTTCAGAGGAACTTGGTGAGACTGACTCACCAAGTACCCATGATAGCCATAGAGGACTTACCCCAGGAGATGCAGCATCACACGGTAGGAGTACCATGGTACTGGGTGTGACTCTTCCGATGTGTGGCCAATGCCGTTGTTTATTTTCTAGCTGCTCATCTTGAGCTAGCCAGATAAATGATTAGATATTTTTATGATTATACATGATGATGGGCATAAGCCCAAATTTTTTAGGGCATTTTGTCCCGATTTTTGTATATTATTTTGGACACAAACACTCTATCTATATATATGTGATTTTATGATGATCATATATGCAAATGATACTTCGATTATTTTTTGTGTTTTTTAATTTGATGAATGATTTATATGCCTGTCCAATGCTTGATTAGCAATAGAATCAGCTAAGGAATTTTCTAATCGTGGAATGTGAACATATGTGATATCAATAAATGATCGTTGCAACAATCGTACTCTCAGAAATTGGCGATACAAATAGGGATCTCGTACCCGATAAATGTTATTAAGCTAAGATACCACCAATTGTGAGTCTAAATAAACCACTAACGAATCAATATTAAGAGATATCGCTTCAGATAACAAATTAATAACGAGAGTATATTCGGCAATATTATTCAAAGCAGGACCGATACATACTCCTCTCGAAACCATTAATTGGCTAGATGGATAATAAATCACCCAAGCTACGAAAGCAAGGTTCCGAGTATGCCTACTCACACCATTGGAAAATCCTAAATATATTGAATTTTCCATCAATACCTGCCAAAGAAGATTAAAAATATCGACATCACTAAAACAAATAGATAGATATGTACCAACATACAATATATACAAACAAGTGTGTGCTTGACCAATGCCTAAGCAAAGTACTTATTAAGGTAGAGTCCATTTCTAAGCTCCACCAACTTGTTTTCTTCAATATTAATTAATTCATAAGCTCCCTTTTTTAAAACTCGCTTGACTATAAAGGGACCATACCACATAGACTTAAACTTGCCTGCCCCCAATGCGGCTTTGTCTTGATCATAGACCAAGACAAGGTCACCTTCAGAAAAAATTCTAGGACGGACAACTTTATCGTATTGAGTTTTTACCCTCTTTTTATGGGCTTCATTTATTTTGGTGGCATCTTGACGTTGCTCATCAAGATGCTCCAAATGAACAAGGCTCTCCTCAATACTAGAAGTCTCTAGAAGAAGTTCAACAACTAGTTTAAGGGAAGGAATTTCACATTCAACAGGGAAGATAGATTCCAACCTGTAAACCAGTTGAAAAGGAGTAAAGCCAGTGGAAGTATTAACTGATGTAAGGTATGCCCAAAGTGGCAGATACAACATGATGTGCCAATTGGATCTAGCTTTGTTAATCATCCTTTCCAAGATGATCTTAAGGGATTTTTTCACGACTTCAACCTGCCCATTGGCCTGAGGATAATACGAAGATGAATTCTCCTGCCGGAAACCCAACTTGAGAGCCAATTCAAATATCAGTTGATTTTGGAAATGACTGCCATGATCAGTGACAATCTCTTTAGGGATACCAAACCGAGAAATAACTTGATTGAAGAGAAACAAGGCCATTGTTTCATTGTCATTCTTAAAAGTAGGCATGGCCTCAACCCACTTTTTAAAGTAGTCTACGACCACTATGATATACTTGTGATTTCCTGCCAAAGGCGGATTACAAGTAGTAAAATTAATGCCCCACTTCGTGAAAGGATCGACGGTGATAACAAGGAAAAGCGGAGCTAGATGTGCGCGCATTTTCCAAGTATAGACTTGACAAGGATGGCATATTTTGACCACTTCTAAACAATCTTTGAATATTGAAGGCCAAAAGTAGCCTGGTCGCAAAAAAATTTGGGTTGTTGCGAGCCAAGATAGATGATTTCGACAAGCTCCACTGTGGCAACCATTAAGAACTGACTCAGCTTCTTCCAAGGTTAAAAAACACCTAAGGATTGAATCAATCCCATGACGATACAATGTGTCACCTATGATAACATAATTCTTATCGAGATGATGCAACTTTCTATGCTCATCTTCAGAAAAAGCGAGGGGGGAACTTCAAAGTCTGGAGATATATAATGATATCCCCATACCAAGGATCTTGTGAAGAAATAAGAAATAAGTGTTCATCAAGAAAACTTTCCTCATGAATAATTTCTTCTTCACAAGGCAGCTTTGATATCAACTCTACAAATTCTAAAGATTTCTTAGATTTATCCGACATGAATTCAAGATTAAATTCTTGAAAAATGACAATCCATCTATTATATTTACCCCCAATCACTCGCCTACTGAGAACAAAATGAAATGGATTGGCAGCTGTTAAGATGAACGTTTTTTGAAGCAGAATGTAATGCCGAAGCTGCTGGACAGCATGGACAGCTGCCAAAGCTAATTTCTCAAAGGGAGAATAGCACAGTTTAGGACCTACCAAGCTTTGACTTAGATAGTAGATCAAATTCTCACGTAAGGCATCATCTTCCTGAACCAAAACCATACCAATGGTTGATTCTGCTGCATCGAGATACAAGAGGAAATCTCTGCTATAATTAGGTGGACTCAACAATGGAGTAGAATTTAACGCTTTTTTCAAAGCATCAAAAGATCGTTGCAAAAAATCATCCCATAAAAATGGGACCCCTATCTTAAGCAAACACATAAATCCTTTTGTGATCTCGGCATAATTGGCTATAAATCTCCTTAAGAAATTTGCTTTTCCTTCAAGACTTTGAAGTTGACGTATGGAAGACGGGGGAGGCAACTAAAGTATTACCTCTACCTTGAAGGGAGCAACATGAATCCCCTTTGTTGACACAATGAATCCTAAAAACCAACCGGATTCGATAGCGAAAACACACTTATTCGGATTCAACCAGATTTTATAAAAATGACACCGCTCAAAAATCAACCAAAGGTGCTTAAGATGATCAATTCTCTTTCAAGAACTAGCTAAATCATCTAGATATGCTTCGATAATGTTCTTGATGTGGTGAAAAGCATAAGACATGGCCTGCTGAAAAGTGGTTCCAACATTTTTTAGGCCAAAATAGGCATCTTTTTGTATGCAAACGTACCCCAAGGAAAAATAAAGGTTGTCTTATGCTCATCTTCTGGATGGATAGTAATTTGATTGTAACTAGAGAATCCATCCATGAATGAAAAAATTTCATTACCCATGCATTCATCAATAATTTGATCAATAAAGGGCGTGGGGTAATTGTCTTTCAGATAATCCTTATTTAGGTCCCTAAATTCAATACATACTCGAATCATTCCTTGCTTTTTGTCTATGGGGACTAGATTAGAGACCCACTCAGTTAGAGGAACGAGGTATATGAAACCCACCTTTAGAAGCTTTTCAACTTCAGCTTTGATAGTTGCTTCTTTTCTAGGATTAACCAGTCGAATTTTTTGATGAATAGGTTTAGCATTTTGGCATGTCTTGATCTCATGTTGGACAATAGATGGATCTATTCCAGGGAATTTCCTCATAATACCAAGCGAACAAATCACGAAACTCTTTGAAGAGATTGGTATAAATTTGAATTTCTTCAAGGGAACAGTTAGCCCCGATGAATACATTTCAATTATGTCAGGATTCCTAGAGATGTTCACTAGTACAGTTTGTGAGATAATAGAAATGTTACCTTAGGCAGAAAACTGTGCTGGAGCCAAAGGGTTTAAAACTGTATGATCACTAGTAAAAGGACTGGACAAACTTGACTCAGTTTCTTGCAAATGAGGGAGGAAATATGAATGATGATGTAGATCATCCCATGGTATATCAACACCCATCATTTCTTCTAGGATTTCTTCCTCAGATGGTAATACTGTATCTAAGAAATCTTGAACCGAAGTTGAATCGAGGGTCCAAGCCAGAGTCACATCTCCATCTAACTCCTCTGGTGAGAAAGAAGTAGGATGGGAGTTTGCAGAGTTAACAATATGATCATATATTGATCCAGGACCTTAAGGAGAAATCAAGTGCTGACATGTGGCAATCTCAAAGGCCGCCACGTGGCCCTGGAATGTGTTAGTGTTAGTATCTACATACATCCATCAAGGATAAAAATTCACTCTTTGCATTTTCATTTTAGGAGTCCCATACTGAAAATTTTTGCATCATTCCATTAGGTCATGATATACTGATCCACTGATGGTTGTTTTCTCTTCAGCTCTTCCCTCATAGACTATACTTGCTTTCCTTCTTCAAATTGTCTTCAGTCATGTTTCATAATTAATTTGTAGTTCATTTCATTAGGTCATAGGGCATGATTTCATTAGGTCTAGGGTTTCATCACCAAGGTCAAGAAATTGATTTCAAAGTGTAAACAAAGGTCAGCAAGGGTATGAGGATATTCAATAAATCAAGCACGATGGCTTGAAAGTCATATCCATTGAAATTATTATCTTTTGACCTAATGTAATTTTCACCTCAAAAACATGTTTTTGAGGTGAAAACAAAGTATTTTAGTTTATTTGTATTTCATATGTAATTTTAAGTTCCTATATGTAATAAGTGATCCCAGCTACATCAAAGCATTTCTCCTTACTGTAAGACAAACAAGAATTATAAAATTCAAGTCAAGATTGAGCATTCATCCACTTGTCAAAAAGAAAAGAGTCAGAAAATCAAGAACAGTGACAAAAAAGGGTGAAAAGGTGAAAGTGACAAAACATTAGCAAAGGGGGTTTTGATGAGAAAAATTAAATTCAAGCATGTATAAAGGTCTTCTTGCCTTCATATCTCCTTTATTTTCATTTAACCTCCCATTGAGTGAACCCCAGCAGAAGTTTTTTCAATTTAAGGGTCGAAATCAGCAGAAACAACTTGGCATTGCGTGTTTTCTCTTGGTGTTGCGCACTTCCTCTTGGTGCTGTATGTTCCCTCTTGGCACTGCGTGTTTCCTCTTGGTGTTGTGCACTCCCTCTGTGCACTGCGCGTTTGAACAATTTCATTCATATTTTCTCTTTGACATTCCTAACACCTTCTTAGATTTAAACAAGTAAGTAAAACATCATTTTCCCTCTCCTCAAATTTATTTCCTCAAAGTTTGAAGAGTGAAATCAAGATTGGTGTTAGTTTCATTTGCAAAACCCTAGTTTTTCTCTTAGCCCTTATTTTTGCAAGAAAGCTTCTCGTTTTCCATAAGATACCTAATCAATGCCCTATATTCCTCTTCAAAAACCTCTATCCCTACACCCACCAGACTTCCATCTACCTTTCCCTTTTCTTTTTCCTTCCCAGACACTTCCATTCCCCTACCATTTACTTAGGGTTTCATAAAAAAGACACCATGGCTGATGAAGAATATAGGCCACACAGTGAAGAAGAGAGATCAGATAGAGAGAGAAACATAGAGCAGAGAAGGCCTCATAAAGGAGGGAAAATTCTTAGGTTTGAACCCATGGATCTCAAAGAGCTCCTAGCATCTCCTATGATAGTGACAGCCTTCAAATGTTTAGGGTGTTTTGAGTTTTGTGAGCAAGTTCAAGCAGTCCAGTACCACCTTGAGTTGACTAGGCTTTTCATAACTAAAATTCAAAATAACCAAGTCACTCTTGCAGGCATAACTTTCACATTGTCTGCTGCGATCATATCAGTTGCCACTGGGATTCCAGAAGTTGGGGAAAAATGGTTCAAGTAGGGTGAGATAGAAGCATGTTTTTATGAACCATACCTCAAACCTAGGTACAAAAGTCAAAGAAAAGGCTACTTCCATTTCTCATATCTCCTTGACAGATATGTACCTATGATGAAGATTGTAATGAAATATTTTTCATGTGAGGGTAGGTTCTCTAGGGTCTATTCCTACCACATCCGGTTACTTATGCATTTCACTAGGGTTAAAATTCTTAATATACCCTACTATATTTTCAAGAGTGTGGAGAAGATGGCTTACATTGCCTAGAGAAGAGAACACAAAGATCAAATGAGGAGTTTATTTCACCATTCCGTCATAAAGATCATAGTTCTTTATCACCTTAAAGATATTAACATTGCATGGAGTACATTTATAGCTAATCCCATTTTCACTCAAGCTTCCACTCAAGACATTCCATCATCATCTCATCCACCATCCTCCATCCCTTCATCTCAGCCCATGCATTATTCATCCTCCTCTGATGAGTCAGTCATACCATCACCTCCATTATCACCACTCCATGAACTTGTTCTTTGATTTGATAGAAAAGAGGACAGTGGCAAAGGACAAAATGATCAGGGTCAAAGCAGCAATCCAGGAAGGGCTAATTTAGGTACTTTGGTACAAAATTATCAGAGAGGAAACAGGCAAGTGTTTGCCCCACAGATTTTGGGAGGGGCCTTGCTCTCTTCATGAGCAAAGCAGGTACACAAAGGAAAGGAAAAAATGGCTGAAACAGAAATGCAAAAATAGGAAGAAGACCCCCATGAAACTGAGCAAGATTTTGATTTAGTAGACTTAGATGAGGAAGATGAGAAGGAAAACACCAGAATGATCTTCAAGGAGCAAGAGGCATTGATAGGTGGGTCACAAGTGAATATACAAAGAGAAAATAGCATGATATCTTATTATGAACAGGAAAATAAGCAAATGGAGACCAAGCAGGAGCTTATGGAAGTTTAGCTCATGAAAGCTAAAAGGGAAGCTGAAAAGTTTAAAGTCTAACTTGAGGAAGTCTATGGTGACTATGGTGAGCCCATGGAGGAAAACATGCCCAGGAGGAGGCCTAAAGCAAGCTTTGAAGCTTGAAAGAGAAAAGGAAGCTCAACTTTCTAGCCAACTCACCTTAAATGAACAATTTGGTATAATGATGAATGAGAATAGGGAATATTGGCTTGAGAGGGCTAACAATAATATTGAGGACCTATTAGCTAAAGCAAATAGAAACACAGAAGTTCAAATAAAAATGGCCAAATACTATGCCATGAGAAACAAAATTG
This sequence comes from Pinus tabuliformis, assembly GCA_031772625.1. NCBI lineage: Eukaryota > Viridiplantae > Streptophyta > Pinopsida > Pinales > Pinaceae > Pinus > Pinus tabuliformis. Next base: position 390,052,592 of record CM062804.1, on the reverse strand, counting down.
CTAGAGCCAAGCTCAAAAGGGCTCATGAAAAAATTGAGGCCTTAACTCATCAAAAGGAGAAGGATAAGCTTGACCTATTGGTGGATGCATCTCTCCATGCTTATTCAACTTCAGCACCACCTATTTCAACCATTTTCGAAGACCCTGAACTCCGTTTTGGCTTTTGGAATTTCCTATTTTTTCCAGGCAATTTTTATATAAGTTTTTTAGCCAAACGTGCAACACCCTAGGCATTGCGCACTTTTTGGATGCATTATTTGGAGGAATTTCCACCACCATTGGATTTAGAAGGCCCAATACAATGAGTAAAGCCATTTTTCCAGCCTTGGAAGGCAAAACTGGTTGGTGAAAATGGCAAAAAATAGAAAAAAAATCACATTTCTGCCTCATTTTTGGACCAAGCGCTGCGCGTTTGACCAATCTTGGGAGAATCCATTTTTGGAGGGTAAAATCAAGTTCATTTTCAAATATTAAGGTAGATATAGAAACTAGATAGGATAATATTTCCAACGAGCTATCCTGGACTCAATTTGGACACCAGGAAGGTAGTCAAAACTCACCTTGAAGATGGCACTGTGCGTTTCTTTTAGGCGCTGCGCATTTGACACTGGCATTGCGCACCTGACAGGCAACCAGTTCTTTCACTATTTATTTGGTTATTCACTTTTCACCTTTGGGATTTTGGTTTTTCACTAATTTAATTCATGATTATGATGTAATTAAGTATTTTTTTGTTACCTAGGGTAGATACATCAAATGAATGCCCTAAGTGGCATGTAATGAATTAGTTTGCTTCATATTAGGAATGAGTCGGTTTGACCACTCTAGTCTTTAGCTATCAGTTCAATATTGTGTGCAACTACTCCTACTCTCATGGAATTCGACCCCTGAGGCTAGGATTAGTTTTTTTGAGGCCTATATCATGTATTTTCTCAATCAATGTGTGGGTTGGACTCAATTGGATGCCCAGAGCTTGATTGTACATCATTGTAAGCAGTTTGGCAAGGAGATTAATAATATTTGCATCTATTTTTATGGGATACCTATGGTATGGAGTTTTAGTACAGTTTATTCTTTTGTGATTATTTGTTTACATTTTTTATGTATTCCATCATTCATTTCATTGCTTCTAGTTGAATGTTTTCAAGTTTGATAGGTAGAATCCATTGTATCAGTGCTCTGCCTTGGGAAATCAGTTAACATTTCATGTTTTCTACTATTTAAGAAGGATCCATGATTGTCACATGCCCCTGTTAGCTCCTCATTAGTCTTAAACACCTCACATCATCAAGCCTAAAGTGCTAAATCCTATGCCTACCTTGCCCCATAGAACACCCTGCATTTCTGACCTAATTTCCCATACCTAAATTGCCGAGTTCCTCTTGATCTGGAGAAACACCAACAAAATTCAATCAAAACCTCTGAGCTACTATACCTAGTCTAAAATCCTTTACCTAATCCATTCATCTTGACTGAGATCCTTACGAAGAGATCCCTCTCCTAGCCTAGTAGGGCTAGCTACTAGGCTAAGCTTGGTTTGTGGTTACCCTGGCATTGCCTCCCTTCAGCCTGAGGTCAATCTAGGTGATAACAGAATGGTTGTGTAAAATATGTTGGGGTCTGATGGAATCAAACCCATGACCTCTAGCAAGATAGGACAACACTCTACCACCTCTGCCAAATGTTGTTTCTTGACAAACCATGGATGCGGTGCATATTTGTTTTATATCGAATGGAGGTTTGTTTTATAAAGCGCTTCAATCCGCGCCATTGATTTGACCTTTCCAGATCCAATGGATATCATGTTGTCCACTCACAACTAGCCTGGAGGATATAAACCATTGATGTATTCCGCTCAATCTAACGTTTGTCGTGCAATCTCGCGCATATTCATGCATGACGGTTAATACTCTGAAAGCACGCGAGAAAAGTGGTTTTCCCATTCTACATGTCGGTTGCTCAGGTTGATCGTGTGAATTTGGAAAATATCAGTTACATCTTTTTAGGCGAGAGATATACCACTCTCCACTTATCAATAATGTGGTTGAAGGATTAACCACGACCGCCAGATATACGCGCGATAAGGTCTTATCCCTCATGTACGCGCCCAATGATTACGGTAACAATTACCTCCAACGGTCAGCCTAGCAGAGCAGATAAACTTAGGTGGATGTGCTAATTTTAGCTGAAGATAAGTGCATTTATTCCAATATTGGTGGAGTATCCCTAAAGGATATTACATAAAATCACTCAAAGAGCAGTTTTCGACAGGAAACAGAGGAGAAGCAGAGAAGCAGTGAGAGTGGAACAAGAGGCTTGCTAGGCTAATTAGAGCCTTCTGAAGCTGATGGGATAGTCCAGAGAAGCTGGGGAAGTCATATTCATGGATAATTTCATCCAGGAAGGTTGATGTTGGAGCTCAGGAGCCACCAGAGGTTGGAGGCAGTTGTAGGAGCTACCAGTACTCATTCTCGGCAAACCAATAGTCGTTCCTGGCTGTAATGAGCATTCTGAATCGATTGCAGGGATTTGTAGAAGCATTTGAATAATTCTAAAGTTTGAGATGCTACAGGGAAGTTTCAAGTAGTAAATGATAAAATGATTAGTCTATTGTTGGTGTCTGATATGTGTTGGAGACAATAGAAGAACTTTGATAGATATTTGAAGAATTCTGAAGGAGTTAGTGCCATCAAGAAGCTCAGGGTAGCTCAGAGCACTGATTGAAGGAATCAAGTCTAAGGAAGCTTAGATCTTCTTACAGAGTGATGACAGCCATGACAGGGATATAGATGGTATTCTAAGCTCATTGGTTCAGTTCAGTAACCTTCGGAGTTAAGTGTGGAACTTGTAAAAGAAACTTTTCCATAATCCCAAAGAGCCGAGTCAAGATGACAAAAGCTCAAGAAGATGTAGCCCACAATATTTGGGTGAACTCCTAGATTAAATTTTTTGTTATGTTGTTGTTTATTTGTTGCTTTATATGACTGTTTTATATGTGGTTTGTCAGCCGGATAAATCATTCTTGCGGACAAGACCGATCTCCCTAGTATCAACTGATATCTAGCGACAAGCAGAACAAGCAAATCTACCTTTCTCTAAATGTTGTGATTTATAAATAAAAACCAAGAGGTGTTTTAGACCCTACCTTAAGTCCAACGCTAGTTTTTGGTAGCCACGCTTCGAGTGTCCGAACAAGTTTCCTTTAAAGAACCCGCAAACACAAACAAGCACACATCAAATAACACCTGCATAGCCAATATAATAAATCATATTCATCATGGTGATCAAGGAATCCATGAAATAAACCATAAGAGACAGCTTATTGAGAACAATAAACTTGATTGTATTAACTTTAAACAAAGAAGAACTTTACAACCTTGGTGCCTTGATGTTGTACAAGCTCCTCCCAGGGTCCAAGCAAGAATCTCCTCTACTTTGACAAGCTTCACACTCTTCCCAATGAGGTCAAAAGGTATGTAATCTCTCCTCTCAAGCTCAATTAGGAAGTCTAAATTCCAACAGCATTTACCCTCAAAAATATTCAGCTTTCAACCTCCCTAGTAACCAGCCTAATGCCCCATTTTATAGTGCAGAGGAAGGGAGTTACCAGGTCCACCTATGAAGGGATAGAGTCCTCCTTCAAAGGGATAAGCTCCTCACATCAAGGGGTTAGCTCCTTTAGTTATGGGATGCATGAACCACCAAGGAGCGAACTTGCCACCTCAAGATTCCCTCTAGAAGCTTCCAGAAATAACCCAAAGTGAGTTTTTAAGAATTTATCTGTGCCTTTTTTACTTTTACAGGGGCCCGCACCCATTACATAGAAACAGAGCGAGCAGGTCCACACGGAACATGACCAGGGGGTGCAGGACTGCAGGTAATGCTAAGAGAAAGTGCGGAATGAGAGTTTTAGAGATTTTCAAGGACTTGCTCTCATTTTTCAAGGCTTGACATGAAGAGCTGAGGTTTAAGACTTGCATAGGAGGAAAGTATGAGTGGTGATAGACTCACACTGACTGCAAAATGTCATGGTGACAATATTTTGTGCAACATGGTTAATATCAGCATAAACACATAAGCACTTAAATAGTTAAAAACAAACAACATACACCTATTTCAAGTATTTAATTCCACAAATGTCGTACATAAGATAGATCATATATTTGTTAAGCTTTGAGTGGGAGGTTCTTGTAAGCATAATGTTAAAGCCCCATTTTAGATCAAGTGGTAACAAAGTAGGTTACTTGATTAACAGAGCAAGGTTGCTTGATTGACAGAGCAAAAGGTTGCTTGATTGACTTCAAAGGTGGTTAAACAGTACAAAGAATTTGACTATTTGGCTGTTTGTAAACTGACTATTGTTTGAGTTTGCAAAGGTGGAGGGAAAGCTACTAATAGCTAAGTCTAGGAGAGGACAAGAAGGAAGAAGAGATGAAGGCATTCTCCTTATCCAAAGGACCTTAAGGCAATCCTTGAAGCACAAGAGGATTCATTTTCAAAAGGTTGCTTGAATAAGAGTTTGACTCTACAGCCATTTAGTTCAGAAATTTGTCAATAGATTCTAAAAGCTTTGTTAATTTTGTTGAAGTTATTTGTTTATTTTTATAATGAAAACTTGTAAAAGAAAATCTTCAAAATCCTCCTCCTTCACAAGATTCTTCAATGAAGACATGAAGTGAGACTTGTTCATCATGATGGATATGGTGAAAGAAATGTATGAAGATGAAAGGAATAGAACAAAACTTTGAGAGCAGTTGAATTCCATGAAGGAAGAGAAGCGATTGCCTTATGACAAGTTAAAGGAAATTGAGAGCCAAATTCATATTGCAAATATGAACCTAGAAAGGATGCATGAGTTGGAGATACAACTCCTTATTGCCAAAGAAGCCTTAGTCAAGTATCAGCTTGGAGAAGAGGTAAACAATCCTAGTTTGTCTTCAATTTCCTCTAATAATGTTTGGTATTGGTTCTTTGGAAAACATACAAGAGGTATAGGGTCCAAGTTGATGTCAAAAATGGGCTATGAAGGAAAAGGACTGGGCAAACATGCACAAGGCATTGTTGAGCCAATAATGATTGAGGAAATGCCTAAGTATTTGGGTCTTGGCTATGGACAATCTTATGGATAAAGTTACAAAGCAGCCATGAAGTCAATTGAAACAATTCCTAGAAGAAGTTTCATTTTCGGTTCTCTACCTCAAGTTTGTAAATATTTTATTCATGGGGAATGCAATAGTTTGAAACATACTTTCAGAGAAGAAGGTGTTCATAAGTATGCACTTGAACAAGAGAGTTGTGAAAGCTCTGAAAGCATTGAAGAGATTGTTGGTGTTCCAAAGGGAGCCACTTCTTCATTCTATTCACCTCCTCATGAAGGCAACAAAGGTGAAAGAGAAAGGTATAAATCTGATTTCGATCACACTTCTTTTGATTATGTAAAGCATGGTAAATTTCCACATAAGCATTGGAAAAAAGTTGCATGTTCCTTTTGTGGTTTGGTTAACCATAGTGTTTCTAGATGTTGGAAGAAAATGGCCACATACAGGAAACTTTTGAAGAAAAGGAGGCAAGAAGCCAAAGGTCCATTGGACAAGGCAAATCATGTTGTAAAGAGGATTCACATGTTTTGAACTTATTTTCATAAGCAAGGACATACTTCTGAAAAGTGTTGGAATTTGAATCCAACAATGCTTCCATGAAATTTGAAGAAGGTGGAAAAAGAGAATGGCAAGAATGGAAAGAAAGTTTCCATAATTGATGTGTTTCAAGATGATTCACATGTTGATTCCAATGTGTAGTTAAAGGAAGTGCTTTTGATGTGGATTGGCAAGAAATGGTTAGAGTTCTTATCCAATTAAGGTTGCATGTTTTTTGATTTGATGCATAATGGAATTCAAGTTGTAGGGTTTTACCAAAAAGGTGAATGAAAAAGTTGAGTATGAGACTCACTTTATTGCAGCAAAATTATATTCATTTCAGCTTTGTAAGTACATGTACATATGATTGAGGATCTTGTACTTATGATTTTGCTTAAGAGAAAGTTGAAGAATGGAATACATACATGAAAATGGTAAATATGAACATAGGGATGTTGATGATTTCCTTGTATTTGAACATGTATGTGTAATTGACTTGATGGTCGATTGCTTTGTTTAAACATGCATGCAATGTCATACCGATTGGAAAAAGTTGATTTTGTCTCCAAGATTGAAAAAGGGAGATAATGATGAAGTGTTTCACAAGAGGTGGAATTCTTTCTTTACATGCTTGACTTGAAGAGTCAGTTGTTTGAAAAGGCATGTTTTTGTCAGCGTGTTATTTAGTAAATCATTTGTATACAACTTTTACAATCCTCCCCTCATGAGGAAAATAAAGGATGCAAAATAATGATGAAACTATGGCATCCATCTCGTAAATCCAATTCCTGCCTAAGAGGAGGTTGTAATCCAGATTCGCATTGACTATTTCTACCTCAATATTTACCACCTTTCCCCCAACACAGATGGGAAAGGTTGGAATAATCATGTGCAGCCTATGAAAATTTCCATCAAATGTCGTCAATAGAGTCAATGAAAGAACAACTTGAGGCGATCCAATGGCCTTCAAACATGACATGGACATCACACATGTTGAAGCTCCCTCATCGATAATGGTTCGAAAGATGTTGGTCTTTCGATATGTAGACTTTATCTGAAAAGCCATATGATGGGGGAGTCTCTTTTTGACGTTTGACATATCAAAAGTCAACACAAGAGATTTTTTTGGATCTACTTCTCCAATTGTCGAGAGTAATGCACTCCTCTGGGTAGGGCACGACTAGAGTACCTCTAATGCTGACATAGCACAAGGACTCTGAGACAGATCTTCTACAATCGAGTAGTTTTGGGCTACCCTAGCATTAGGGTTAATGGTCGAGCGCTTTTTGGAGCCTTTCAGCATCTGAGGTATAGACTCAACAGAGGGCCTAAATATGGAGTGGCTCTGAGGCATCAGAAGCAGACTTAGCCTTAGATGATTCTGATTCACTGTAATCACGTGATCGCATAGTGACATTGATATTTGAGCTCATCATGTAGACATTTGATGAATTATCCCATTCCTAGTTTCCCCCAGTAGGGGTACCAGTACTAGAGTTCGCACCAACAAGTAATTGCTGCCCTTGGGGAAAAGGGTTAGTGAGGATAGCCTCGGAGATAGAGGACCCCTGTTACACTAATAAGCACTGAGTGCCTTAGATTTTAGGGTAGAGATGAGTCAAATGATACCCATTGCGTAACTTGCATGGAAATTTTACTTTTTTCTTGGACTCTTTCCTACCCCCTCCGGCATCATTATCGGGTTTGTTTGGATTTCCCTTCCCATCCTTGCCCTTTTTCCTACCTCATCCTTCTTCCCATCAGATTGTTGGTTTCCTTCAGGGTTATAAGTTTGGACAACGTTTATAGATGTCGGTTGGGAAGGTGTAGATACAGACGGTGATGCCTGCATAGAAGAAGCAGTTTGTAAAGACAACTACTGCAATTCATTCAACAAGTTAGCTGTGTTGGCATCAATTGATTTGACTAGACCATCGGCATGGGGACCTGGCTTCGGTTTGGCTATATCCACCTCGGATCTAGGAGAATCAGGTAGAATTTTTGAAGAACCCTAGACTGAGAATATATAAGTTCCAACTGTTGGGCTATGGAAATAGCCTGCTCTTCGATGAAAACACTAGAGAGGGACACGTCCTTAGAGATCTCAGGTTGTAATGATTTAAGAAACCATTCAAGGAGGAATTCTTGTGGAATATAGGCTTTAATGAGCCTCTTCCTTCTCCTCCATTCCTAGATATGATCCGAAATGTGAGTTGCCTGATCTCATTGGAAATTAGCCAGAAGCTCAGTTCCAACATCATATCGGACAGGAAATTGAAAATGGTTCAAAAAGATGGTAGCCAAATCACCGAAAGAAGTGAAGATGCCCATATCATTTCTATGTACCACTTAGTTGTATTTCCAGTTAGGGTACATTGAAATAATCTCAACTTGATTGAATCATCTATCAGGGAGTTGGACAAACACCATAAGTGGAAAGTGGTTATGTGGTCACCTGGATCTTCACCAGTCTTCCCCTTGAATTTTGGTATATATGAGGGAAGTTTATTTGGGATTGGAGGCCAAACCAGGTTATACCTAATCAAATCATTAGTCAATTTAGAGAGATCTATCAAGTTTAATGTTTACAGAAAAGGGAGTCATGGCGGACCCTGAGGATTCCACTTGGTGTGGGCAGAACTCCCAACGTTCTAAAAATAATGGCCTAGATTTGTGAAGGCACCAGGTTGCTTGAAGTAACTTGTAGACCCAACTGAACTATAAGAAGCTCCTTGGGGTCCAGAAAAAACCAGATTTTGACCAACTCCTGCCAAAAACCTCTATAACTAGTATAGTTGCCCCCTAGAGAAGTGTTAAAAGGATCAGAGAGCCCTTGGTAAGGGTTCCATGCTTTAACATAGGGAGAAAAGTTTTGGAAAGAACTGACAGAAGAATATAGCATATTCCCTTGTTGGCTGAAATAAGATTGATTCTTGGCTCCTAACCCACTAACCACAAGGTTTGTCCAACTTTGAAACAGATTATAACTTTGACCTATAGAGGAAAAAGGCATCGATGCCAAATTTGGATTGGAATGTGGTATATGACCACCCCTAAACAGGAAAACCTGAAAAGAAGCTGATCCACATGCCATGGATGTGGAGGAAGCTGATGGAATACTTAAAGGAACCAAAGGAATTGTGCTGGTTGGCATTCCAAAAGGGAAAAAGCCAATGCGAGAGGTAATGGCTTGAGAAGTTCCACTCGAAGATGGAATGGAAGTAGAACCAAATATAATAGTGCTAGGAGTAACAAAAGGCATAGAAATGGTTCCTCCTCCCTGTACGGATACATGAGTTTGCATACTCGTAGCACTTGTCGTGGATGCCATGCTTCTAGCAGTGGTCATCAAAGGAAAAGATCGATATAGACCTGGGCCTGAAGGCCTATTGGTCGGAGTCCCGACATATAATAAAATGTCTGGATAATCAAGAGGGAGAGGAGAATTAGGAGCCACAATAGACTTAGAAAGCTCTTCAACCTCAATATTGTATTCTGACTGGAAGAGGACTCAAGAAAAAACTAGATTGTTCCTCTCTAACGCTCTACTTGTACTAAGTCTATCTTGTGAATCAATAACTCCAACCAGAGGATCAATATCTGATGCACCTATTGCCACGAGTTGAAAACCACTTGTATAATCTCTCTTATGCCTTTGAGGAGAAGGCTCAGGACGCATAGGTGATAGCCCACGAAATCTCCTGGAAAGACGAGTCGGTCAATTATCCACTTTGAATTATTTTAAAGAGATATACTTAAAGACTCAAAAAATTGTAAAGCTAGGCCAACTAGGAGAAAAGAGAACTCTCTAAAAGTCCCTAAAGATACAAGCAATCAAACAACTTTCAAGTTTTTCCACTTCGGGTGATTAGGACTGGACACCAAAATACAAGGAATTCAAAATCAAGGGCCTTCTGAAAAGAGTCTGGGATAATTACGCCCTAGGCCTACTGGCAAAGGTATCAGAAGCAGTTATGCTGACCTCAAGACAACAGCCTTTTCCGGTGCAAGCACCCAAGATTCGCAAGGGTACCCTCCAAAAGTAATGTTGAACATGATGCAACTTCAACCTCATGTGCCATAGGATTCCCCTCCGCAGCCACTTATGTGATCCCTAGGAAAGGCAACTATGGATACCAACTCGTATCAAAAGTGGGTCAGAGCAATCATGAGGCCGGATCCAACAAGTAGGAGAGGGGTTATCTCTCTTCCTTGTCTTCACTCTCCCTCGTGCTTAACTCCAAGTCACATAACTTTCCTAGTATTTCTAGCGATATTGGGTTTCACACTTTATTCAAGATCTAAGTTTTGTAATTTGAGAGGCCTTGGAGAGTTAACTCTCCACTCACCTATTCCAAGGCCCTAATGAACCTAAACTTGTTGCTGTTTATTAATGACAACAATAAAAGTTCTAGTTCATTTTATTAGATCGCTTGATTTTATATAGATGTTCTTTAAGTCAGGGGGAATTACGAGAGTGAAACTAATGATGTTTTATGACACAAAAAGAAACCAATAGAAAACTAATTATATGGATGTAGCCATTTTCTTCAATGAAGAGTTATTTATACTTGGGTTCTATGAAAACATATATATAAGAAAAATATTTTTCTTTTCTTTTATGAAAAAATCCACACACCCCCAAAATATAAAAAGACTAAGAACGCTTAAAATGCAAACTAACCTATGTAGGTTTTAACCTCATATAGAAATTATCTACATACGAATTCTTAAACACAGAAAATAAACAATGCGAGATCATAACACATAAAACACATATACAAAGAGATTTTCCCTGGATCCCAAAACTGGGACTACCAACTTGATTTTTCATTATGTTCCTTTCAATGTTACAATACATATTTATACATGTCGAAGCATCCAATACCATGGACCGAAAACCATCGCGTCCATAACCATGGACTAAACATCATCACATCCAAAAAAATGTGTGAAAATCATGCACAAATTCATAGGTAGGTCTGCCCAACCTAATATAGGGTCCAAAAAACAAAATTTTCTGGGGAGTTGCCCCAAACCCCATAGAGGGGGGTTACCTGCACCCCTCAAACTCCCTGTGACCCCCCCGCTATGCAATCAATGCAATGAAGGGGGGGCTCCGCCCCCCCTCTAACCCCCCAGTTAAATACGTGGGCTAGTCGTGGAAAGAATATAACACAACCCAACATTCTCCCACTTGTTGTTTTCTTTCCATAGGGGGCCACAAGAGAGTTTAGTCATTTATCCAACCCTACAACACCCATTGTTTCTCTACACCAAGAGAACTTCTCAGAGCTCACAGATTTTGTCAATGCATCTGTAGTATTCTTCAAAGTGTCCACCTTTACCAGCAACACCTTTTTGCCTTTTGTCATATCCCTCACAAAGTGATACTGAACATTAATGTGCTTTGTCTTTGAATGATATGCAGGGTTTTTTGCCAATAAAATTTCACTTTGGATGTCACATTCTATCCTTATAGCTCCCTATACTAACCCCATACATGAACACAATCTCTGCAACCAAACTACTTCCTTGTTTTCATGAGTGACTGCCATGTATTCTACCTCTGTAGTTGATAGTGCCACTACAGATTGTTTCTTACTCATCCAACTGACTGCACCTCCAAATAGGTTAAACACATACCCACTTGTGGATCTTCTCTTATCCAGATCTTGAGCCCAGTCTGCATCAACAAAGACACGAATATCCAACACTCTGTCCAATCCTAGTCTTCCTTGGTAGCACAAAACATAATCACTAGCACCATGAAAATACCTGAAAACCCGCATCATTGTTGTCCAGTGCTCCTTCCCTGGTTATGACATAAACCTACTCAATACTCCCACTACATGTGCAATGTCTAGTCTAGTACATACCATTACATACATCAGGCTACCGACTGCACTTGCATATGTAACACGGGACATGTCCTCTTACTCTTCTTGTGTCTTGGGACACTGTTCAGCAGATAACCTCACACCTGCAAGAATAGGAACCTTCACTGGTTTACTATCCTTCATATTAAACCTCTATAGTATTGTCTCAACATACTTCCTCTAGTTTAACTATAGCTTCCTCTTTCCTAGTCTCTTTTAATTTCCATGCCCAAAATATATTTTGCAGCACCAAGATCTTTCATGTCGAATTTGGAGGACAACTGGGTTTTCAAATCCTGGATAATTTCTGTCATTTCCAACCAGCAACATATCATCCACATACAAGACCAGATAAATAACATGGTCACCAATTAATTTAAAATACACACAGTGATCTACTTTGCTTCTGGTGAAGCCAAGTCCCCATATAACTGTATCAAATTTCTGATACCACATCCTTGGTGATTGTTTTAACCCATACAGAGACTTCTTTAACTTGCATACCATTTCTTTCTTACCCTTCACTGCAAAATCTTCAGGTTGCTTCATGTAGATCTCCTCTTCCAGATCCCCATGAAGAAATGTTGTCTTCACATTCATCTATTCTACCTCAAAATCAAAATCAGCAGCAACAGATAAAAGTAATCTAACAGAAGCTACCTTGGCAACAGGGGAAAAAATATCACCAAAATCAATTCCTGGCACCTGGGAGTAACCTTATTTTACCAACCGGTCTTTGTATTTCTCCACCTTTCCTTCTGCATTTGTCTTCTTCTTGAATACCCATTTGCTGCCAATGGGTTTCCTTCCAGTCGACAACTCCATCAAATCCAAAGCCTCATTTTTGTGCAAAGATGCCATTTCATCAACCATGGCCTCTTTCTAGAGTTTCCATCCTCTGAATCTATTGCTTCCTTCACAGTTCTGGGATCATCATCAGTAACAGATAAAGAAAAATTGAATAGAAAGAAAATGGACTATACCTTTCCAGTTGCCTTCTCTCTCGAACTGATCTTCTCACACCCAGAGTTTGTGGTTCTTCATCTTCTGATTCCTCGTCTACTATAGAGTCTGATTCTTCCTCCTTAAACTCAAACTCTATCTTCTCAGGTTCCTTTGGTTGGACTTCATGTTTAATAACATCTTTCACCTCTCTGAACATCACATCTCGGCTGTACACAACTTTCCTTGTTACTAGGCTCCAAAGCTTGTAACCCTTTAAACCATCCTTATACCCAATAAAGATGCATTTTTCATATTTACTATCCAACTTGGTTCTTTTCTTCTTTTGAACATGTACATATGCATCACATCCAAATACCTTCAGATGTCAAAGAGATGGTTTCTTACTAGTCCATACCTCTTGTGGAGTCTTATCCTCCAACGCTGATGAAGGTGATCTATTGACCAGGTAACATGTTGTCTCCATTGCCTCTTCCCAGAATTCCTATCCTAACCTAGCACCACTGAGCATGCTTCTTGCCCTTTCCATCAACATCTTGTTCATTCTTTATGCAACTCCATTTTTCTCAGGTGTGTATGGAGTAGTCTTCTATTGTACTATATCACACTTCTTACAGAATTATTCAAATTCCTTGCTGCAAAACTCTCCACTATTATCTGTCCTCAACACCTTTATCTTCTTCTCTGTTTTATTTTCCACTAGAGCCTTAAATTCTTTAAACCTGTCAAAGACTTCAGATTTCTTGTTAAGGAAATATATCCATGTATTCCTTGAGAAGTCATCTATAAATGATACATAGTACACAGACTTACCCAGTGATGGAACCTTCACAGGTCCAAACACATCACTGTGCACAAGTTCTAATATATGTTTTGCCCTCTTACCACCAGAGGGGAAACTCACCCGATTTTGCTTCCCATATACACAATTTTCACAAAAATCAAAATCCAAAGAGATATTACTCATACCTTCTACCATACCTTTACCATGAATTATTCAAAGGCCCTTCTCTCCAATATGTCCAAGCCTTTGATGCCACAACATGGTCTTCTCTCCAGAGACCACTAGATTTTCTGCTCCACTTTCAGGAACCATAGAACTGTTGGACCCATCAACAACAGTGCTACCTTGCATCTTGTACAGAGTTCCAATTCTAACTCTTTGCCTCAATACCAGTGCCCCTCGAACCATCTTGCAGGTATCCTTCTCGAACATTGTTTTTACACCTGCATCATCCAACTTGCTTATAGAAATCAGATTTCTGGCTAATGTGGGAATATGCAGAACACCCGAAAATGTTCTAACCCTTCCACCTTGTAACTTCAACTTTACTTTTATGTGACCAATGATTCTAGCCTTCCTATCCTCCCCCAAGAATACATCACCACCATCATATTTCTAATACTTGCAGAACCACTCTCTATGGGGAGTGAAGTGAAAGGATGCACCTGAGTCAATTAACCATGCCTCATGATCTACATGTGTACTTGAAGAAGCCAAGTACACATCCCTACCTTCATCTGAGGTGGTGTTCGCCTCTGCAAAAGGAGCATCATCAGATCCCTTTCCTTTATCAGGAGCTTTAGATTTACAGTCCCTTTTGTAGTGCCCTTCCTTTTCGCATTTCCAGCACACCACCTTTACAGGTTTTCTTGGAGATTTAGATCTCCCACTCAATGACTTATTTATGTTTCTGTTCTGGGACCGTCCTTGTACAAACAAGGCATCACCATTCTGGCTTTTCATATTTTTCCATTGCATCTCCTCCGTTAGCAAGGATGAGACTATTTCATCAAACTACAAGGCAGTTGTATTACTACCTATTGCAATAACCAGACTATCCCACGAATCTAGTAGAGAACACAATAAACTGATGCACTTATATTGATATGAAATTTTAATATCAACAGATAATAACTAACTTACCATAGTATTAAATGCGTTCAGATGCTCTGTCACTGAGTCTCCATCTTTAATCCTCAGGTTATACAGCTTTTTCCGCAGGAACAGTTTATTCACTAGAGACTTAGATTGGTACAAAGTCCCTAACTTGTCCCACAAAGCCTTTGTTGTAGCTTCCCCTGATACATTCAACAATACTGAATCTAAGATAGACAATTATATTGTGCTCTTTGCCTTTCGATCCAACTTCCTCCATTCTTCATCGGACACTCCCGTTGGTTTAGTACCTAGATCTACCGCGATCCACTGATCTTTATCCACCAATAGATCCTCCATCTTGAGTTTCCACAACTCAAAACTCTAACCATTAAATTTATCAATCTCTATCTTTCCACTGCTTGCCATCTTCTTTCACCACCAGAATCGATCTCGCAGATCTCCCACTGAATAGGGTCTACCACAGGCCCAAGCAAAACCCCTCAGCAACAAAGGCATCCCCTTGAAGCCAAAACTGCTCTGATACCAAATGTAGATTTTAACCTCGTACATAAATTACCTGCATACAAATTCTTAAACACAGAAAATAAACAATGTGAGAGCATAACACATAAAACACCTATACACAGAGGTTTTCCCCTGGATCCCAAAACCGGGATTACAAGCTTGATTTTTCATTTTGTCCCTTTCAATGTTACAATACATATTTATACATGCCAAAGCATCCAACACCATGGACCGAAAACCATCGCATCCAAAAAACATGTGTGAAAATCATGCACAAATTCATAGGTAGGTCCGCCCAACCTAATATAGGGCCCAAAAAACAAAATTTTCTAGGGAGCTGCCCTGAACCCCATAGAGGGGGCTTACCTGCACCCCTCAAACCCCCTATGACCCCCCTGCTATGAAATCAACGCAATTAAGGGGGTGCTCTGCCCCCCCTCTAAACCCCCGCTTAACTACGTTGTCTAGTTGTGGAAAGAATATAACACAACCCAACATAATGCAAGTCAAAATGATGATGCAAGATCCTACATAACACTCACAAGCAAATGCAGTTCTTTATAGAGACAATAAGCCAACTTGAAAATGAAGAGGGCAAAAATTAAAAACAAATCTCTCTCCAAAGAAAGAAGAATAAATTTCAAAAGATCACAATTTGCTTCTCAACAACAAAACAAAAGAAACCATAAACCAAAATATTGGAAAAAGAAAAACAAAAAGCAATGTTTTTTGTGTTTTTCTATTTTAAGGAAACAAAAGCAACTTTTTGAGGTCACAAAAGTACTACTAAAATTTGAAAGATCAAGAAATAAGTACAAGGAGTCTTCCAATCTCGCAAGTTATAAAACTCATGAATAAATGAAGAAACACTACAAACTTGCACAAATTGATCCAAACAGTAGCAAAAGATTTCGGTAAACCAAAAAAATGTCAAGAAAGAAATGCTTTCAAACTTGCCAAAAAGACTCTCAAAAAAGCATGAAAAGCAACAAGTCCATAAAATAAGGAAAATCAAAGCAAGGGAACTTGAAATCTGCGCTGAAAACAAAATAAAATTCAATTTCTTGTTCAGGAAAACTAGAGCATCCAAGAACTTCAAAACGAATCCTTAAACCCAAGACAGAAACTATAAACTTGCTTAAGAAGCAATCCTAGGCCAAACAAGAGTTTTCAATGAGAAGGAGATTTTGAAAAAGAAATCTTGCAGGAAAACTGAGTTCTCCAGACATCATATGACCACACAACAACATAAAACACCAGGCAGTATACCTAAGTGGGCAAAAATATTTGAAAAAACAATTCAAAAAATTGCATATGTGACTGTGTAAAGACACATAAGCATGCACACGCATTTCTAATACAAGAAACTCGTGTATATGCGAGTCTTCTTGAAGAACCTGTGCGTATACACGATTGTAACCTAAGAAAATAGCGTATACAAAGCTTAATTAGGAGAAAACAAAAATCAAAGTCTGATCAAGAAGATCAGACTTGATGCCTGGGATTCTAATGGATCATACAACATTGTCAAAGCAAGCAATCAAGAAATTGAACCCTGATTGAGAACAAACAACCCAAACCAGGAATAACAAGAATGTTATCCCCAGTGGAGTCACCAATTTTGTTGTGGGTGAGACCACCCTAGAGTCTTGGGTTGAGAAGCCCAACAGAGTGGAGGGAAAACCACAACAAGAAATGCTCAAGCAATCAACCTAAATGCTTATTCCACTGAACTGTGTAAGAGTGTCCTTACCCGGGAGTCCTACATTTCATTAGATCCTATAGGGTGCAAACCATCAGTTTCTCTTGATATCTTCGAATCCTGAAAATTATTCAAATGAAATGCATACATCAGTAGAAATATAAAGCATGTTCATGATATTAACTTTAAATCATATAAATGAATGAACAATTATGCATCAATGTAAGATTCATAAATGAATTACAATATAAATAGATGCATAAACACATTTAATATCAAAAACAAAACAACATTCCTTTATTGAAGTTAGCTACAAGTAAAGTGGAGAAATACAACCTGATTCCTTCTCCGGCTCTAAGCGGAACTATCCTCTGAATCGTCCTTTCCTGACTTCAGCAATCTTCCTCCATCACCAATACAAGGATATCTTCAAGAAAGATGAAGGATATCTCCAACAAGGAAACAAGGGTTTCCTGAAGCTTTGGGGAGTGCAGGAGGCACAGGGATTTCATTAGACTCAATCAGGGATAATCTCACTATAGTATCAATATCTCATATCTTCTCCCTTAAGGACTTCCCATGGAGGTTTATTTATACTTCTCCAAATTAGTTTTTTCAGTTGGGAAACAGTTGGGCCACGGGAAATAGGAGGTGAGTAATAGGTAAAACCTGTGAACTCTGCCTGAAATTAAGGAAATTTAATTTTTTTAAGTGTTTTAACATATTTACGTGGGTTGGGTATATGTTGACCTGCGTTTACACGATTTTATCACAAGGAAAAGTAGCGTATAGGGAATAAAACACTGTTTTTAAGATTTTGGACCAACTCTGGAAGGAAGGGTTGCCCTAGGCCATAATCAGAGCATCGGATCTACCAATAGTGGTAAATGGTGCTACAACAAAGTGCAGTCCATGCATTGTTCTCTCTAATGCACTACTACTCAAAGGGGTACCCACATGGGTTACAAGGGAGTCTAACAAGCATAAACACCTCTTGTAGTTCATGCGTGCATGCCTCCCCTAATCTGTAGGTTTATGTGCTCAACGACATATATTATGGTTTAAATACATCGGAACACATATCTAGCCTATATGAAATTCTACAAAAATTGGAGGTGCAATTGGCCTAGAAGGAAAGTGCTCTGATACCACTTTTTATGCACTTGAACTATGAGAAAACCAAAATACCAGAAATATGAAACAATATGGCCCGAAACATAGAAATATCACATGAAATGAGATAAGCTAAAAAAATATTTTATTATTGAGAAGCAAAATACAATGTTCACTTTCCTCTTCGAGGGGGCAACCTCCAACAGAGCAAAGCTCAATTATAATAAGACTCTATAATTCTTGCCTTGCTATATACAACTATTTATAGCTTTATGACATCCAAAACCTTAACTACTAATGATCCCTTGCATAATATAGGTTAACCACTTTATTTATTAGCTATGGCCCATTTATAACTAATTGTGGTCCCTTTTCTATAATGCGGTTCAACCAATTACAATTATTATTAATGTGAATAACTGCTTATGGGATTTGTTGACTCAACTAACTAACTATGACTATGACTAGGCCCCTTGGGCTTATTACATAAATAAAGGGTTTAGGGTTGGACCCTAACACATTTTCATATGTTAATATGAGATATTTTCCTATTTTTATCTATAAGCAATTATATTGGTAATGACGGTTATTTTATAGTTGAATTTCCATGGTTTCTATTCTCATTATATGTTGGTTATATGATGTATTCTATCTATGGATCTTGTCATGTTTGATAATTTATTGAATGGTTGATTAGTCCATGGCCTAACAAGTGTTTTTGTAGCTAGTTAGAGAGGGCATGGAGGCTTCTTGGTGATTCTTAGATGAAGTTCAGAAGTTTATGATCATTTATGCATTCATGACCTGTAGCTGATATTTTGATCATATGTTTGACGAAATGTCTATCATGATTAAGCATGTCTAGGTCAAGTTCCTTCTATAATTTCAATTGGTTAGATTTTTCATCATCTTGTTTAAGTTTATGGGAAGTTACAAGCAGTGGTTTGGAGGCTAGCTTGAAAAAGTGGCTCAGATATTGGAACCGCTACCATAGAAATGGATATTTTGGGTCATAATTCATGGAAGCGGGCCTATGCATGCAGTTGAGACCTCATAACTGCATTGATGTTGTGTTGTGCATGTGGTTGGGAAGTTTCCCTAGTGAAAATGAGTACCAGCTCAAGTGTTGATCACTTGCAATGATTTACATGCTTTTGAGTGGTCTATAGTCCCCATGGGAAGACAGTTTCTTTTTGGTTGTCGACCCCACTTCCATAACTAGAACTTGGAGGTTGGGTCATGTCATAGTGACACTCATCTCATGTTTACCCTGGTGAGATTGTAAAAGTAGGTAAAAGTGGGGTGGCATGTTACAATTTTGTAGTTAATCTGGGTTTTTCATTAAGTAGAATATTTGATGGTAGAAGTTATGTTAATTTAGGTTTTTTCCCTAGAAGGCAACCCTCAGTTTATATGAGGGAATTGTATTGTAGTTGCACATTATTATTTTGTGTGAAGAAAAGAGGAGAGACTGTGTGAGAGTGAAGAGGATATTAGAACAAATTTGTTGTAGGTTGTATCTCTTCATTAATTGTTGGACAATATAAAAGGAAGGATTGGTTGTTTCTTCATGGATGTAGCCCAAATTGGGTGAACCATGTATATATGTGTCTCTCTTGTTTTATTATTTTATGTGTTTGTGTTTTCGTAATATTTTATGTGTTCCATTGCTCTGTTAATTAATTTATAACACTAGTAACATAAACCCATAGACATTAGAAAATAGTAAGACTATCATTGTTCACTTTGTCTAGTATATATAAATGGATTTGGAAAGCTAAATGCTGCCTTCCATAGGATTTTTTTCCTCCACATGTGTTGAATACATCTTTATGCCATCTTTCTTTTCCCATGTTTGATTGGTATCCAACGCAAGAAGTGTTCTATGGAAGGCATGGATATCCCTTATGCATGTTTCTCCTTTCATACACTTTTACACTTTGCACCTTTGCATACATTCACACTCCATATACTTCTTCCACATATCTTCATTCCACACAGCAAATAAAACTTTTATGATTCAAACTTCCAATAGTATAACGAAGAAGCATTGTTGTAAACAATTAGTTACATATAACCTTCAACTAGGTCTAATATATTTAATCATGAGGTGTTCAAGTAGTATGAATATATTTCTCTCGAGCCATGGAAATTATATGAGGCAACAATTTTTAGTTGCATAAATTATCTATTATATTTGATTATCCTCATCACACTTAGACTACACAATTCATTGGATGGGAAACTCACTATTTTTGGACTCAAATATACAGATTCATGAAACTTCATCAGGGAATCATGTGCTCCACAACCAATATTCGTCATAGAAGATTGCAGAAACGGGAGGTGTCACCACGTACAAAAATATGTCTTTATCAAATAGAGCAAGCCGACATCGACATAGTGGTGGGTATGACCCTAGCCATCAAGTCTCTTCATAGTAGAGGTCCTTGACCATGTCTCCACACAATATTTATTTGCGGTTGTACTTGCACGCCTTTTGACTTAGAGTTATTATTGACAACTTGTCCGCTAACTGACATCATCACAAAAAATTCCCATTTATTTTTTTAGTTCATAAATTTCTGTCACTTAGGGAACATATATTGATGTTATTAAAGTAGGATCAAAGTGTGAAGTAAATAGAAGAGATGGTTTTGGAATTTTGAGATTTATTTCCACTACTTCCCATTAACATTGACTTTGCTATCTTCAATTTCTATTTATTGAGAGTGTGTTGTATAATAGAGTTCACATGCGAAATAGTAACAACTCGTGATTATATAGAGTACTAAGAAATCTACAATTAAATGAAATTTAGAATTTTATTGATTGAGAGAGTATTTTTAAGTACAAAGTGAAAATGACACCCAAAAGAAGGAAAAAAATTATTGGCACTGATACAATTAACTCACTTGCTTTTATTGATGATAACTTTCATTGGTCGAATGTGTATGAGTGGTATGTGAAACTACCAATGGAAGAGAAGAATAGGAATAAGATTCTAATTAGCATATTGAAAAATGCTATATGTGTTCCAAAATAATTTTATTTTAGAGAAATTCTATATTTGTGCGCAAACGATTTTGATTCAAGCACAAGAACAATTATGGAAACAATGAAGAAGAATCTAATTTCTCTGATTCCTAAGGCATTCAGATGGATATTCAAGCTACCATAACTGAATATGTGCTTAAAATTGTCAAAAGAAAATAGTTTTATAGAGTCACAAGTAGGCGAGATGAACATTATTTGAGAATTCACATCCCAAAAATCCTAGGTTCCTTTTGATCTTTCCATTCTAGATATTTCTTTGTTTAGACAACTGTTTAGGGACTTCTATTGCCTCTGTTCCCACTTGATCGGTTGAGAAACTACAACAAATCTCCTAAACTTCATTCTCTATTTTCTTTATTACTCATACAAAAAAAGATTGTATATTCGGCTAGGCTGATCCCATTTCCAATGAATTAGATTCTCAGTTAATCAATTTGTCTAGGAGAAATAAATTCTTTATGATGGTGTACTTTATAACAACCCTCAAGTCCAATGATGTCTTTCACGACTTACCTTATAACACTAAATTCTATCCCATTGAAGAAACAATGTAGTTATAGTATCCCATACTGTGGAATTAGAAATCTCGTTTAATTTTTTGTCTAATCCAAGATGTCTTTGTAAAGTAGATCAATTACATGATAATTGGACAAGAGCCCCAACAAACATTTGGGCAAGCCCAAGTTCTCTTATGGTGCAAAGGGTCGCATGAATCAAGGGAAAATAATACAGTAATTCACATTTATAGATATAAAGGTAAGCCATTGTTGCTGCCAAAATTTGTTATAGATAGGTATTTTGGTGCTGAAGTTTGCAGGAAATACCAAGACTACTTGGTTATATTTGATTGCAAAAAGAACAAACAATTTATCTATTTTCCATTTACTATTGTACAAGTCACTGTGAAGAATGTGGTTCATATTGTAGAGCTTTCTGAGTCTTTGGATTCTTTTAACTTAAGAGAAGTTAAAGACCATCGAGACTTTGATCTGGAAGGATTATTTACCGCACACCTAGGTATTGTTAGTTACAAGAACTGTTTACAAGAGTTACGAAGAAAAGTGACGAGATTCAAAGTCCAGCAAACAAAAATAAAGAACTGGTAATGGATACTAAAGAAATTGTTGAAGAATCCAATGTCGTCATGGAAGGAAAATACAAGCAAAGAGGAACTGATCCTATGCAACAACCTCCACCATACACACTTATTATAGGTTTGAGTTAATCCTCTATCCAAAGGAAGAGAAAGGCTACTTCAAGTGGAAAATTGGTTTATGTTGGGCTATTAGGTGGTGGATATGACAAAGAGTCTCCTTGAAGATTCACTTCAGATAGAGTGCACAAGGTTGAATCAACTAAATTCAAGGTTACCCACAAAACAGGAAACATTGAAGAAGCTATGGATGTGGAAGTTCATAATAAAAATGTTATTTATGAAGAAAAGGTGGATGTTGATGTGTCTGGGGTTGGAGTCAC
The DNA here is from genome assembly GCA_031772625.1 of Pinus tabuliformis. Lineage (NCBI taxonomy): Eukaryota > Viridiplantae > Streptophyta > Pinopsida > Pinales > Pinaceae > Pinus > Pinus tabuliformis. Next base: position 390,030,359 of record CM062804.1, on the reverse strand, counting down.
AAGGCTCATAGAATTGCATCAAGTTTTTGGTGACACACTTGCATAGTCTATTAGAAAACAAGAAGTAGAGAACCCTAGAGTAAAAGAAAGAATAAAAGAGCTAGAAGATGCTCTAAATCTGTTCATTAATTAATGACTCCACTAGATTTAATATGGGCACCTCCATTGGAAATTTATACCCCCAGTACACCCTGTGTATTTAATAAATATGCCAACCTCATTAATGTAGTGAAATCATATATTATCACTTATATATGCGAAAGATTGGAAATTATTGAGCATGTATATATATGCAAAAGATTGGAAATTATTGAGCATGTATAGAAATCAGCTTTTGATCTGTGACATTTAGCATAGGGAATTAAGTCATTTGTTGATTTGATTAAAAATGATCTTAAACTAGATATATATTTCATTGACAATGACTTAATTTTTGTTGGAGGTTTGATTTACTCTCTGATCTATAGAAAATAACAAAGGACTCCCAAATTCTAATTGAATAAAGCAAGTCAAATTTGGATGGTCTGAGAGAATCAAAACACTAGAGAACATTATTATGAACATGAAAGTATAGCCATTAGAAGAGGTGAAGCCTTTCTTAAGGTTGTAGAGGTTGTTCAGGATCTAAATGGTGTGTGCATTGCAAGCGGCTCTAAATTAATTTCCAGAGACACACTAATGGTTGAATTGGAGAAGCTAAAATAGTCAAAGGAAACAGAGTTTGATAATATAATTGATTTTACTATAGAGGAAATTAACAAATGACCAAATACTTTTGTTAGAGTTAATGAACATAAGTTTGTCTTGGTTGTGCAATTGCAAGAAGTAGCTAGGGAGATTAAGAAGGAGATATTCAATGAACATTTCAACATGGATATTACAATTCTTGTGATAAAATATTTCATATTCAAACTAGGTGGAGATTTTTTTTCAAGAAATCATGAATTCGAAAGCCAACTGACAGTGAAACAATTTGATCTATGCTTTCACATATTACGAGTATTCTTAAATCTTGGAACATTTATTTTTATGTTTACTGGTATTTAATTATTCAGGATTTTTGGTTGTGTTATCATGACCTAAGCTAATTCTTAGATGAGTTTTCTTGTTTTTCCTTGTAGGCACTTGTTGAAAGTGATAGAAATTTGTTAACCAATGGGGTCTCTCAGATGTGAAGTCTCAATTAGACCTCACACCATTTGGAGTAGGAGCTCCATTTAGAGTATTGTCCTGACCACCATAACTTAAAGGTTTTCCATAGTTGTAATGAATAATATAAGCGAGTATGTACACAATCTTTGAAATTAGCAAGAAAGATGGCATTGTGAAACACCAATTGCAATTTGTAAATGGAGACTATCACGAGAGGAAAATAAAAGTGAGCCTCTAGAAGTAAAGTAATGGTTCTATCCTAAGATAGGCACACAAGAGAAAGGAAAGGTTTGTTAGTTATTAGTGAAATAGTTCACGCAAACATAACAAACATTAAAGTAGATACAACACACCTTCAACAAGATAAACACCAAATCCACTAAAATAGTTCAATTTATTTAGTACAGATGATAACAACATATATAAAAGAAATTCAAAGAATAGTCATAAAACATTTATGAAATACACATGAAAGTGTGTTGGCTCAACGAGATTCTGATTATTAGGTGAAATATCCAAGTACACAATTACAATGGCGAGCCACTAGCTCCAATAGTGGAACATTAAGTCACTTCTTGCTTCTCCAAATAATAACAATCTCTTCTATGTAAATCTATAGCATGCAAGGCTAACTCTCCAAATGTTAAGCCTCCAAAATCCTTTTGCTTGAGTTATGAGGGTGTATTTATAACAAGCAGAATGAATTTGCATATCCCCATGACGCTTGAGCTTCCGTCATGACTCTTGGACTTCTAATGTAACCTTTCGACCTCTATGTGACTTTTGGACTTTTCCTAAAGACTCTTTTTTTCATATATGGCTATTTGACTTTTCATATTCTGCATATGAATCTTTGACTTCCACACATTGCATTTTGTCTTTTGCTTTTGATAATTACATAATTACATCCACAAGTTATGTGGAAAGACACATGGACACACATGACATTGTGATGACACTGGTACAAGTCACAACTTGACAATGATGACATGGAATCCATGATGAAGTGGCAGCGCCAAGTTGTTTATCTTGCTACTTTGTCTTGAATCTTCATGAGAGGTATGCTCAATACTTCATCTTCATGAAAGATCTATTTTTTTTTCTCATATTCACCTTCCAACAGATGAATGGTGTTGTAACTCTTATTTGATCTGGATTTAAATAGGAATGCAACAAATTATAGAGATAACCATAAACACAGAGATGCATCGGAAATAATACTTCATTTCATTAATATAAAATACTGAAATATGCTTACAAACAACAATGGAAATAAACCAGCTAGGGCGATGGTAGCTTATCTCTGAGAAGAGATGTGGCGGCTACATGCCTCTGAACTGTGTTACAATGAGGCTCAAAGGCCTATTCATTGTTGAGAAACAATGGAAAACACTAAACATCCAAAAACCTAACCCTAGAAGATGAAACGCCAAACGGTTGGCCCCGTTTGGGTAAATTGGTACATCAACTTCCCGGGGTCGTAACTTTGGCATCTGATCTTCGTTTGACGCATACAATAGCTTGTTAGAAAGATCTATCCGAGGACTATAACTTTGGGAAGAGCAACATCAGTCCATGGACCCATGTTGCTCCTATATTTCCCAAAAAAAATGTCGTTTAGGGCCTCAAAACGGCTTAGGAAGTTTAGGACTCGAAAAACTGCTAAAAATAGTAAATTGCGCTACAATTACGGAAACTGAAAAACTGAAAGAAATAGTTGTGGGGGTCCAAGTGGGATATATGGGTGGCCACCAACATCCACCTGGATCATTCCTCCCCCCTTAGGAAGCAAGGGTCCCCATTGCATTGAGTTCCTCCATGTTAAGGTCCAACCCTAACCCCCTTAGTTATGTAATAGGATCGAGTCATAGTTATAGTTAAGTAAAGAGTCAATAAATCCCATATTAATAATTGTAAGTGGTTGACCCACATTTAAAGAAGGGACCATAGTTAGCTGCAAATGGGCCATGGTATTAGATAGATGGTATTAATAAGAACCATGGTATTGACCCATGGTATTGCATGTATGAATCCTATATAAAGGATAGAGACTCCCCTTGAGGAGCATCGTGTATTATTTTGTAATCGAGCCCAGATCTATTGGAGGTTTCCCCCTCGAAGAGGCAAGTGAACATTACTTTCCTTTCTGAATAATAAAATACTTGCTGTTATTTCTTATTGTTCTGTGTTCTGGGTATATTTCTTCACATATTCGATATTCTGGTATCTTCTTGCAGGTCAAGAGCATAACAAGTGGTATCAGAGCACTTTCCAGGGTCGGTGGGATCTCCATTTTTTAGCAAATTTTTTTTTTGGCTAGAGACGTGTTTCGGCGTCTTTAAACCATGAGATCTGTCGTTGAGCGCATAAACATGTGGATTTGGGGAGGCATGCACGCAGGAAATAAAAGAGGTGGTCACACTTGTTGGACTCCCTTGTAACCCCTGTGGGTACCCCTTCGAGTAGTAGCGCATTAGACAGAACTAACCCTAGGCTCTCTTGAAACCTCGCCATAGATAAACCGTTGGTCATCTTGCTGCTACAGTACACTAGGAATAGCACTCGGGGAGATTACTCACGTGTATGATAGGGTAGTCAGGTTGTATGGCTAATGGTACAGTTGATCCTCCTTGGTTAGTGCCCTCAAAGATTGGGCAGAGTACTACTGTCAAACCCTTATGTATATTGTGATCTGTAGCACCTGACACTCCTTGAGACCATAGTTCCCTTGTCTCTCTCTGGATCATGCATCATCCTTGTCAGATCAGATCTAGCAGGTGGGGTTCTGTCGCATTAGCAACAATCAGTTTCACCATTCAGATCTATCAGATCTACCATTCAGGTCTATCAGGTTCGCCAATTAGATCTATCAGATCCGCCATCCAGATCTAGCAGTTTGGGTTCTGTAGAAGTTACAAAAATCAAATCCACCATTCAAATCTAGCAGCAGGGGCTCAATCACTGCCACATTCCTACTCATACTCTGGAGTTGAGGGTTCGCTGACAGATCTGACTATTTGTATGGGTTCCTATACCTGGGCATGATTCTCTCAATACATTGAGTAGAATTGACTTTTCTAGGATTCGGCTACTGCATATTCCTAAGCGGGGAGTAAAACTCCTTTCAGAGTTAAAAAAGAAGAAGCCTGAGACCCTCCCAGGACATTTATCAGAGACTTAGCCCATAAGAATCAGTTCGACAAGCTGAGCAAGGTGGTACCATTCAATTGTTAGCGTCAAAAATTTCAGGTAGTCCCAAATTTTAAGTGCACCAAATCAGTGCATGGTACAACTAGAGCTCAAGCTATGGCTAATGAGAAGATTGACACCCTTGAAACAAAGTTGGACGTAGTACTATCGTCGCTCACGACCTTAGCTAACACACTCGCAAAGGGAAAGTTGGAGGAACGCGCGCAGGCATATGTTTTCAATGAAAACATTGAGGGCAAGTCTAGCCATTCTCTTCACCTCTTTGGCAACCACCAATAGTCCCAGACGTGACCACCCAAGTTGGACATGTATAAATTTGATGGCTCTCATATGGCCACATGGCTAGCACAAATGGAGGAATATTTCACACTGAATCACATCAGAGATAATGTGACTCAGCTTAGTGTGGGTAGCATGTACTTTGACAATGAAAGATGGCAATGGTGGTAGTGGCATCAACGTTGCTATGGAAGGCTCGTGACTTGGTAGACATTTGCAAAAGCTCTTACGGATCACTTTTACCATGAATCTACCTTTTCGGGTCATCTCACTAAGCTCCAACAGACAGGAACAGTGAAAAAATATATTACAGCCTTTGAAGCCTTAGCCTTCCACATAGGAGGTCTACATGATTAGTTCTACTTGGAATGTTTTGTCAGTGGTCTCAAAGAAGCCATAAAAGCCCATGTTCGACTGCAACACCCAACCTCATGGCTGGATGCTTGCAAGATAGCTCGTGAAGTAGAACGTGTGTTAGCGGCCCAGTCCAATCGCCCAAATTTCATAGCCAAGGGTCGCCCCACCCAGGCTCAAAGCATTACCCAAACACTCGAGGTTCAAAAGGTGTCACCAACAGAAATGGCGGAAAGAAGAAAGCAAGGATTGTGTTACTATTGTGATGAGAAATACTCCCCTGGGCATAAATGCAAGGAGCCCAAATTCTTTCAAATTGATGTTACCGATCACAGTTCATCAGAGGAAGCCCCACCACTCGAGGAACCAGAGGAGGAAGATGAGGAAAACAAGTCGGACAATGTACCTGAAGAACTAGTTATCTCGCTTCATGCTTTGGTAGGGATTTCCTCTCCCCAAACTCTCAAAATCAGAGGTTTTATTAAGAATCGCTCTATAGTAGTCTTGATTGATAGTGGCAGTACACATAACTTTATCCATCAAAGAGTCGCAGAAGCAGTGCATTGTTTTGTCAGAGCAGTCTCTAACTTCCAGGTCCAAATTGTTGATGGGGGGACAATGAAATGTGAAGGCCGTTGTGAAAATGTCAAACTTCAAATGGGGGATTATCAGTTAAAGACCCACATGTTTTCCATACACATGGGAGGGTGTGACATTGTCTTGGGTGTTGAATGGCTCCGCACACTTGGCCCAATCACAATGGATTTCCAGGAGTTATATATGAGCTTTAAGCAGAACAACCACACACATACCCTCTGCGGACTCCAGGCGGGTGATCCCTCTATCATCAGCTCACATAGGATGGAAAAATTGTTAAAAAAGGGCCACCATGGAGTTATAGCCCAATTTAATGCCATCTAGGCCTTCGAACCCACTTTTCTTCATATTCATCCTGATATGCAACATATCTTAAACAACCATCTGCCATTCTTTGACAAGCCTCATGAGCTTCCACCCTCGAGAGGGGAACATGATCATAGCATTACTTTGGTCCCAGGGGCCCAACCACCAAATGTGCGCCCATATAGATATCCATTCGCCCAAAAGAATGAAATTGAAAAAATCATCAAGGAACTCTTGGAAGTAGGCATCATTCGTCCTAGCATTAGTCCTTATTCATCGCCTGTGGTCATGGTGCTCAAGAAAGATGGGGAATGACGTATGTGTCCAGACTTCAGGGCCCTCAACAAGTTGATGGTCAAAGATAAATTTTCCATCCCAGTTGTCGATGATTTGCTGGATGAACTAAATGGGGCTCAATTCTTTACTAAGCTCGACCTTTGCTTGGGCTATCACCAAATTTGCATGAAATAAGTAGACATTCCAAAGACTACTTTCTAAACTCATGAAGGCCATTATGAGTTCCTGGTCATGCCATTTGGTGTTTGTAATTACCCATCCACTTTTTAGAGCCTTATGAACCACCTGCTCAAACCATATCTCAGAAAATTTGTCCTTGTTTTCTTTGATGACATCCTCATCTATCGCCACACTTGGGCCATAGATCTTTAGCATGTAGATCTGCTCTTGCAACTTCTCCAGAAGCATAAATTATTTGTCAAGATGTCCAAGTGCTCTTTTGGCATGGAAGAACTTGAGTATTTGGGCCACATTATGGGGCGTGAAAGTGTCAGGGTGGACCCCAAAAACATCCAGGCAATGCAAGATTGGACTCAACCAAAGACCTTGAAGAGTTTGAGAGGATTTTTGGGTCTCACAGGCTACTATTGCAAATTTGTCTGCAATTAAGGTCACATTGCTAGACCCCTCACTCACCTCCTCAAGAAAAATTCATTTCTCTGGAATGATGAAGTGCAACAGGAATTTATAGCTCTCAAACATGCCATGTGTTCCACTCCCGTATTAGCACTACCCGACTTCACCAAAACTTTTGTGATTGAATGTGATGCTTCAGGTACAGGTATTGGGGCGGTCTTAATGCAGGAAGGTCGACCCTTGGCCTTCACTAGCCAACAACTAAGTGGGACAAATCTGGGACAATCTACCTATGAGAAGGAGATGATGGCCATCTTACATGTAGTAGATACCTGGTGACCATACTTATTGGGGCGTCATTTCCAAATCTGCATAGACCATCAAAGCCTTAAATATTTCTTGGAGAAACGCCTATCCTCGCCACAACAAAATAAATGGCTCGCCAAAATGCTAGGGGTATTATTATGAGATAATTTACAAGAAAGGGCACAAAAATGTCGTAGCACCCCAATTTGAGGAGGAAAGCACCCTTCTCGCAATATCCCTTTCCATTCCATACTGGATTGAAGAGGCTCACAAGGAATGGTTTTCACATCCCTTGCTCTCCCAACTCATTAATCAATTGCAGGTGGATCCAAATTCCACAGCAAGCTACTCTTGGAAATATGATATTCTTCGCTATAAGGACAGAGTTGTGATATCACCAACATCCACCCTCAAAAGCCACATTTTGGCGGAGTTGCACTCATCTCCCACTGCAGGCCATTCAGGCTTTCAGAAGACTTATGCTCGCACTCGACGTTCATTCTTTTGGATAGGCATGAAAAAGGACATTCTTACTTTTGTAGCTGAGTGCGACGTATGTTAGCACCACAAAGGAGAAACACTCAAATCCCCAGGCACATTACAGCCATTTCCCATCCCGACCTCAATCTGGACGAAGGTTTCTATGGATTTCATTACGGGTCTTCTGAAGTTAGTAAACAAATCAGTCATCATGGTGGTTGTGGACATACTTTCTAAGTATGCTCATTTTTGTGCCCTACCCCACCCTTTTACACCGACTTTGGTCGCTCAATCTTTCATGGACCATATCTTCAAATTACATGGCATGCCAACTTCCATTGTGTCTGATCATGACCCGATCTTCACCAGTAATTTTTGGCAAGAACTCTTCAGGCTACAAGGTGCCCAACTACAAGTCAGTACTTACTATCATCCCCAAACTAATGGTCAAACTGAAGCAGTCAACAAATGTTTGGAGACCTACCTTAGGTGCTTCACTTCAGAAAAGCAACATCTATGGGTGCAGTGCTTACCTCTAACCAAATGGTGGTATAACACCAACTATCATGCCACCACCAAAATGACTCCATATGAAGCAGTTTATGGTCAACTCCCTCCTTCACCTACTTCTTATATCAAGGGATGCTTGAAGGTACAAGCAGTGGATCAACTCCTATAGAACCGCACAACCATGCTAGCCCACCTCAGAGAGAATCTCCATCAAGCTCAAAATCACATGAAGCAACAGGCAGATCAACATCATTCAGAACGCCAATTTCAAGAAGGGGATCAGGTATTTTTGAGGCTGAAACCATATAAGCAAACATCACTTAAAGATAAGGGTTGTCAGAAATTATCTCCAAAATTCTACGGACCGTATCAAGTACTTCAGCGCATTGGAGAAGTTGCCTACAAGCTAGCTTTGCCACCCACTGCAGAAATCCATCCAGTCTTCCATGTCTCATGCCTCAAGAAAGTGATTGGGAACCATTTCCAAATTCAAACCAGTCTACCTGAATTGGATAAAGAAGGCTCAATTTGGCTCCAACCTGAACAGGTTCTTGACACTCGAGAACAACAATTGTGCGGCCGCACGATCAAGGAAGTCCTCATCAGGTGGAAAGACACCTCTCCGAAAGATGTGACCTGGGAACCAGCCACTATCCTTCAGCAGTTTCTGCATCTTCATCCTTGAGGACAAGGCTCTTCTTATGGGGGAGGGCATGTTAGGGTCCAACCCTAACCCCCTTATTTATGTAATAGATTGAGTCATAGTTATAGTCAAGTAAAGAGTCAATAAAGCCCATATTAATAATTGTAAGTGGTTGACCCGCATTTAAAGAAGGGACCACAGTTAGTTGCGAATGAGCCATGGTATTAGATAGATGGTATTAATAAGAACCATGGTATTGACCCATGGTATTGCATATATGAATCCTATATAAAGCATAGACACTCCCCTCGAGGAGCATCGTGTCTTATTTTGTAATCGAGCCCAGCTCTATTGGAGGTTGCCCCCTCGAAGAGGCAAGTGAACATTGCTTTCCTTTCTGAATAATAAAATACTTGTTGTTATTTCTTATTGTTCTGTGTTCTAGGCATCTTTATTCACATATTTGGTATTCTGGTATCTTCTTGCAGGTCAAGAGCATAACACTCCATCTACTGAACTTGGTCCCTGGTGAGTTGTTCTGCAATCTTTGATGTATCCAGTAATGGTGAGAAGCATGGTTGAGGGTGTTCCACATTGAACACTTGGTGCAAGCGAAGGAATGGAGGGATGTTGTGATCCAAAGCATTATTTCACATAGCCTTGGTAATGTTGTAAGGACCATGTCTGAGTGGTCTGAGCTTCTGATGGGTTCTTGTAAGGCGTTATTTCTGCAGATGCAACCAGACTCTGTTGCCCACCTGAAACTTGTGTGGTACCTTTGTGGGCGAGGAGAAGTTGTTCCTATGTTCTTTCATGACCGTATCCCTCTATTGCTACTGCTATGTCGAGGAACCCTTTGTGGGGGTTATCGATGTCGCGACGATCTTCCCCTTACTTTGTGAGCAAGCCAAACAGAAAATGAATTTCCTAGTCTGGGAGATGAGCTTGCGGCCTTTCTTAGCAGTGATCAAAGAGGTGGCGGTAGGTGGGGTTACCTCTAGTATCCTGTATAATGAATTACCAAAAGAAATAATGACAATGCGAGGCCTTGACTCATACATATCATGTCACCTTCACAAGTATGGCTAGCCTAATAATACATCACAAGCATCTAGAGGTGTAACATCACACAATACCTCATCTATGAAGGGTTTGATGCTATAGGGAAGGCGACACTGCTAGCGAACTTGGAGATCTCATCCTTGGTGACGCCACCTGATATTGTACGAATGCGGGGTGGTGTAGTCGGTAGGCCCAATTGCTTCACTACCTCTGCTGAAATGAGGTTCTTTTGGTTGCCACTATCGATAATGAATTGCAGTGGCAAACCCTTCACCCACATTTATGAGTGGAAAAGATGCTCCCCCTCCTCTGGATCTTCGGGCTCATTATTCTGGATCTTGGTGGTGGCAACAGTGACACTGGGCTCCACATCAATGATCTGATTCCCTTTGCCATTCCCCTTGTTAGGTTTTGACTCAGGGTCAAAACATGCATCTAATTCTGAAGCCTTCAACTCGGCCACTAGCGACTACTTTGTCCGACACTCACTTGTGTTGTGAGTGGGGATCTTATGGAACTCACACCACTTTCCTATGTCCTTCTTCGACTTCATGGTGTTGTTCTTGTCTTACCTTCGATGGGTTGTCTTAGGTCACCTCACCTTGGCTTTGTCCTTTGGTCTTCGGATTCACAGATCTAAAGTCTCGCGTTTTCTATTTGAACTTCTACTCGATTTTGACAGCGTATTGGTACGTTGTGCCGAGCGAGGAAATGTTCAAGAACTCCGTCTCTTCCTGGATGTACCTATGTAGGCAGCTGCTGTATTTGAGTACCAAATGCAACGCAAAATCCTTGATACCCAATTGTGTGCGAAGGGTATGAAAAATGTTTGTGAACTCTGGCACATCTTGGTCCCTTCCCTGCCGCAACGTGTTCCACTTTATGTATTTGTCCTCATAGCATTTGACAAGGTAATATTGCTTCTTGATGGCGTTTCGAAAGGATTTCTAAGTGGGTGCAACTGAAAATAGTGAGCCTGTACTTTCATCCTTCTGCTCGCAATAGGTTTCCCACCAGTCCTTGACGTGGGGGGTTGCTTTGAAGAGTGAAAATAATCTTTTCCCAACTCGAAATATTATGAATAGAAAAATACCCTTCTATCAGATTTAACCATTTATCTACGACATCTGCCTCTATTTGACCCTGGAAGATGGGGATTTCAAAATTAACTTGTACCTTAAAGGGCGTGGCATTTCTAGGGTAGCTGTTGGAAGCTGATGAATCACCTCTGGGTAGTTGTTGAAGGATCTGGGAAAAGTTGTCCATCATCGCATTCCTTTGTTGCTCGAGGGCTTCTTCGAGCAAGATTTTGATAGGATCTCCTGCCCCCTCATCTTTATTCTCATCTACCATGGGATGCCGTCAGGATTTGTGGGGCTAGTCTTGCAAAGGTTTGACCAGTTCAAGCCCTAACTCTTTATATCCCAACCTCGTTGGGGACATTCAGAGAAAAACAGAGAAAGAGTAGACTGCTCTGATACCACTGATCTAGATCTTGGGGGGAGGCCATCAAGATCTAAAAGATTGAAATGGATCTTGGGGGGGGAGGCCCCCAAGGTCTGAAAAATTGAAATTTCCAGAAGAAAAAGAGGAGAATGCCCAATAAAAAAAACCACAAAGAATCTTTTTATTAAAACAAATAATAATTGTAAGGACTACATTATGGTGGACAATCTGTCCTTTTACAAAATGTGACTTGCTACTTATAGTATTTTTCAGTTACAATACCACTGGTCAATTCCATGGGTGAATGAATACCATGGGTGGATGTCACAATACCATGGGTCAATTCCATAGGTGGATGTCACAATACCATGGGTGAGTGAATACCATGGGTGGATGTCACAATACCATGGGTGGATAAATACCATGGGTGGATGCCACTTACAATACCATGGGTAAATTCCATGGGTGGATGAATAACATGGGTGGATGAATACCATGGGTTGATGCCATTTTCCATTCGGATCACTCCTCCCTCCTTAAGAAGCAATGGTCCCCATTCCATGAAGTTCTCTCCTGCAAAGCCTTTGTTGAATATGAAGACCCACCGAAGAGAAGGGTTTTATGTGGTTAACCCATAACCATGATGAATGAAGATCTTTGGATAGAGATACCCTATAATGTTTGTTACCAATTGTGATACTGACAGTGTATGGCCTAGCAAATGGACTTCGATGAAGTGTGGGTTTGTGGATGACCCATGACCATGACAAACGAAGATCTGAGGATAGAGATACCTGTAATGCTTGTGACCAACTGTGATACTAACAATGTGCGGCCTAGCAAATGGACTTCGATGACAAGGATTTTGTGCAGTTGACCCATAATCGTGACGTTGGTTGTTGATGAAGTAGCAAGTGCCTACATATCCTGGGATGGGGGGTACATCTCCAAATAACCCAAGCCGAATGCTGCTATGCTGAAACTGATGAATGTGAAGTAGGTGCCTACTAAAGTGGGGTGGGAGGGCACATCTCCAATGGGAACCCACTTCGAATGCTGCTCTAGAATTAAAATGGTCATAACTCGATCAATATCACTCAGAATATTTATTATAACATGTTTTTGGAAGTAGAAGGACCATTTTTCATCTTCCCATGTGTTGTAAATCCTTATCTGGACATTCTAAAATCTCATATTCGCGCTACAATTTTTCCACCGCCACAAAAGTTCTGAAAAAAATAGTTGATTTTAAATTAGCGATATCTCCCACATCCGAACTCTAATTCGACCCATTGCTTTTTGAAATTGGGTGATTTTTCAAGAGGAGCTCAGATCTACAATCCTTTTTTCTTTAAATTCTGCACAAAAAATTCAAAAAATGATAGGAGAGTCATCGTCCACTAGTTATCGACAGGAAAAATTCTACAACATAGCTGATTTTAAATTAGCGATATCTCCCTCGTACAGACTCTGATTCGACCGTTTTTTTTTTGAATTTTGATTTTTTTTGCAAGGAATCCAGATCAAGTATTTGTTTTTGTAAATATTGTACCAAATATTTCATATCTGATCTGAAAACTCGCCACCCAAAAAAAAATCTTGCAAAAAAATGAAAAGAGAAAAATTCTTTCTGTTTGGCCCAAGAAAGTTCTTTGTGGAGGTCGCAGTGCATGCCTAAAGTTTGTTGAATATTGTTGAAATATTTTGAAACTAAAATATGCATGAAACCCTCATTCCCATGGAATCATAACCTGCTCCAATACCACTGATCCTGATTTAAATAGGAACGCAACAAATTACAGAGATAACCATAAACACAGAGATGCATCGGAAATAATACTTCATTTCATTAATGTCAAACACTGAAATATGCTTACAAACAACAATGGAAATAAACCAGCTAGGGCGATGGTAGCTTATCTTTGAGAAGAGATGTGGTGGCTACATGCCTCTGAACTGTGTTACAATGAGGCTTGAAGGCCTATTTATTGTTGAGAAACAATGGAAAACCCCAAACATCCAAAAACCTAACCCTAGAAGATGAAACACGAAACTGTGGGCCCCATTTGGGTAAATTGGTACATCAACTTTCTAGGTTGTAACTTTGCCATCTGATCTCCATTTGACACGTACAATAGCTCGTTATAAATATCTATATGAGGACTATAACTTTGGGAAGAGCAACATCAGTCCATGGACCCATGTTGCTCCTAGATTTCCCAAAAAATGTCGTTTAGGGCCTCAAAATGGCTCCGGAAGTTCAGGACCCGAAAAACTGCTAAAAATAGTAAATTGTGCTACAATTACGGAAACTAAAAAACTGAAAGAGATAGTTGTGGGGTCCAAGTGGGATAGATGGGTGGCCACCAACATCCACCTAGATCAGTTTTATAATTAGTCTATGTTGTATATCTATTACCTTATTTAAAAGAAAATAAAATACCCAAGTAAAAAAGAAAAATAAGATTAAAGATAGTTCAGTTTTGATTTTTTTGAAATGATTTAGTTCTTATTAAAATATTTTATTAAGGAATAATCATTGGCGCCAAGCACTTGACATAAGTTTCATTCAGCGAAGGTGGGATTGTGTGTCGAGGCCTGCAAGGTTAAAAAATAAACAAGTTGAATGTCAGAGATGAGTTAAAGTGATTGGGCCCGCACGATGGTGCAAACCTGACACCAAAACCCACTCGATGGTTATCATAAGGGGTGCCTCAGCAAAGACTTGGAGTCGGGCGCGTTGACCTCATATCAATGGCCTAGATTAAACACACAAGCACTACTCTGAAAATTGCCTCGTACAGAGACGTCCCTCCATAGTTGCGTCATCAATCGAGCTGGAACCCACCCATTCCTTCACCACGTCATCCCCCTTTTACCAATTGTCATCCTAATTTGTCCAATCATTCATTAAATTCATCCTGCCAAGAAATTAAAATTCCCACGAAAACAATAAATGTTGTTTTCCCTTTGTCGTTATTCCATCTTACCTATAAAATCTCATTCCCAAGTCATTCTTTTTCACTTGTCCTCTCGCTTTAGCTGTCGAAGACTCTAAAAACTCCAACTAGCGTCGCAGTCATCATAACACGTCAACACTAGCTATTTATATCACAATTAGTCATCATATAACTATTAAAATGGCCAAAAAAGTTGCTTTAGCTGGATCATCCTCTCATACTCCCCTCATGGACACAGAAAGGGACATTTTTGATACTATTTGTCCTATAAACCACTTTGAATTTTATCAGGGTATTCATCTAAACCAGTCCAATTCTTCAATTTATGCTGCAGTAATAAGGTCAGGTGTTTTGTCAGCATTTGTCCCTCAGACCTGTTTTTTCTCCAGAGTTTATCAATTGTCTAGTCTCAACAATGTGTCCTCAGAAATGCTTTGTTATGAATAGATTAGGATAAAATATGTTTTCATGTATCTTCACTTCTAATCCAATAAGCATTGTGTTATCCTTATGCAGATTCATATTTTTCTTTCTTTGAAGAATCCCTATCTTCCTATTTCCAAGATTTATCTGGACCAGAGTATACTCTAATCATATTTTACCTTATGTCTAATGGAAAGTAGTTTTCTTTGGATTCAACTCAATTTCCTTTAGATGATTTTGCTGAAGATGCTAAACCTATTCTTCAAATTTTAGCCAAAATTTTGGGAAAAGAGGACACTATAATGATTGATAAAGTAGTCTTGGGGATGTTTAATGTGATGATGAAACCTAATGTTGTTTTACATATACCTGATTTTTCAGAAGGAGTGATTAATGCTTAGTTCATGAATCTTTCACTCACTGGTTGCTTCATATTTCCCTCCCTAATAACTTATTTGTTCTTGTATACTCATGTTGAAAGTTTTATGCATTTGTAGTTGAACATTATGGATCCTCGCAAAAATATGCAATCAATAGTCTTATGTACTAATACAGTAAGGAGTGATCCTAAAAATGAAAACCTGTTTGGTTTTTCTTCCTCTTTCCTCTTAGTAGTATATTCAATTATAAATGGTTCACCTACACCATGCTTGTTACCAAAAGCTCAAGCTCTTCTTCAATTGAGCAAATATGCAAAAGTTGGAGATTGGTTTTATTTTGAAGATCATGTATAAATTAGATTTTATAGAGTTGAAATTACGCCCTACAAGTTGTCAAATTTTGTTCCTGTGAGGTTATTTGCTTTGGAGTTCATAAGGCAGAGTTTAAATGTAGATCAAATACATTTTGTGCCTGCAAGGAAAGGACATATTTTTATATTACCTAGAACTATTGGATCTTTCATTGTGAATACTAGATAGGTAGCAGAAGAAGTCCAAAAAATGTTGGAGGAGATGAATTTATTACTCGGAGAAAAATGGGCCTATGACCCATGTCATATAATTTCAAATAGAAGAGTGGAGAATGGTTATGCTCCTTTTATACATGAGTCTAGACCAGAAGTTGAAAACTTTGTTAATGAGGGACAGTTTGCTTCATTAGGGGGAATAGAGATTGAAACCCCTCTACCTACTGAAAATAATTTGAAAAGGGTTAGAGTAGAGGTGATTGATTTAGATGAAGAAGTGGATAGAGCAGAAAAAAGGGAAAATATGTTTGATGAATTCAGTTCATCATCAGTTCCTAGTTTTGAATTGCAACTAGGGGAGACACATTGTACACCTTCTTCTCCTATTCCAAAAGAAATTTCTCAAAGTTCTGTGTTTGTAATTAAAAAAATGTTTTTGCATGTTGAGGA